>CM055267.1:31878583-31927237 GCA_029237695.1 Conchocele bisecta
GGTGACAGTTCCTAAAATAATATTTTCCAAGTAGAAATCAAATTTCGTTATCTCCCTTTCTCAAAAATCATTGATTTTGTTTTGATAGTGTTAATTTTCAGTCCCCATGTTTGGCAGTATTGCTCTACATCCCTTAACATTGATTGTAGTGTTTCCGTTTTTTTCGCGAAAAGTACTTGGTCGTCTGCATATAGCAATCGGAAAAGTTTTAGATCATTTATTAAGAAAATCCCGTCAATGTCTGCGTTTATATTGTGTGAAACAGCATTTATGAACATCATGAACATCATCGCGGAACTGGGATCGCCCTGTTTCACCACCTCTGACACCATGTTAGAGATAAGCTATCCCTATGTTATACTCAGTATATACAGCAAGCCTGTCATACATAGCAAAACCTGTCATACATATCAAGTCACCACCCTTGGCGTACTGTTAGAGATAAGTTGTCCATAAGTTATACTCAGTATATACAGCAATCTGCCATACATAGAAAGCCTCTCATACATATTAGTCCATCTGCCCACAGGCAAACAAAACAGTGGGCAAGTCGCCACTATATTTTTCAGTTAGTGTAACATGTTACCTAACTGAAAAATGGTGATGGCCATATCAATTCCACAGCTAAACTCATTTTGGCCGCCACATTTTTAAGAAATTATGAATGTGGCTATAACATTTTATCT
Organism: Conchocele bisecta; assembly: GCA_029237695.1. NCBI lineage: Eukaryota > Metazoa > Mollusca > Bivalvia > Lucinida > Thyasiridae > Conchocele > Conchocele bisecta. The sequence continues at coordinate 31,879,270 of CM055267.1, forward strand.
GATGGTTTGATACCTTTGTAACGTCAGATAAAATATATTCAGTATGCTAGTTTACATTCGTTGAAACAAGGTATATGAACATCGGTCCGCAAACTTCAGAGAAAACTAAAATAACATGTCAGAAATATGCCATTTTTGCAGTAAAAAAATACTTTTATCGAAGGAACAAATTAGTTCATGCTGTGATATACTTATCAGGTAAACCAGAAGGGTTAAACTTGCTAGACAACTACACCAGCTCGCATTTTTATATACACTGTACATATTGAACTAAAATAATTGTCTGTATATATCTCATACTAGGTATATCTCTTACTTTACCATTATATATGGCGCAAATGCACGGTCTGATCAGGGAATGCACTGTTCCCATTCAATCAATAAAATACCCGTATGATTATAGCAAACCGTATATCTCTCATCAGGCTGCATGACTGGATGATCAGGATTGACATTGGTCAGGAATTCCATAAGACTCATTTCTCCAGTAGTATATAGGGAGTCAAAATGATACCACCTAACGGTGGTATCATTTTCACCCCTATATACTACCACCACCACCCCCGAAAAACACCGTGTTCGTCCAATAGCACAAACTGGTCACCAACACAAAAAACGTGACAATTGGTGTCATAATACATCACGTATTTTTCACTGCCAATTGAACATGAATAAATTTAAATAGGTTATAATAAAATCATATTTACAAAATGGATAAAGTAATAGAATGGGAAGTGGAATTTTGTAATAACCTTGTTGACGAATATTACTATAAAATGAAATCATTATGCAAAATAGATTACATGAAATATCAGCGTAATTTATTACGCGCCGATAAAAGAGTTGCATTTTCAATATTATCCCGAAAATTATGTAGAAATTATAAGAGCCAAATTCGCGAAATGAAGCGACTAAATAGGATTGACAAACGACTAGTTGAAGAGAATGGAGCTAATTTTATAAAACTGTTTAAAATCAACGATTCGTTTACGGATACGTTTTTCTACGAAGAAACGGAAGAAATTAGTGATTTATTTGAATCAAATCTTCCATATGAAGAAAAATTTTATTCAGAGTTTTTTCTCCCCAATAGGTCTAATTTAGCTTGAAGATCAGCAACTAACTCTACCAACTCTAGTCTACCACGTTCCCCCCTAGCCACAGGGCAGCGTAGTTGCTTATGTCTACAAAGAGTTTGGGCACTAAGGAACTTACAGGGGCATCTGGGGCATTGAAATTGTGGGGCGACACAAGGAAACTTTCTACGTCTCGATATATGTCTTCGTAGATAGTCTTTACAAGCAAAAGTCTTACAACAAGTAGCACACTCCATTTTTTTTTTATATATATGTATATGTTTATGTTTAATTGGACATGAAAAACATCATGTGTAAATTTGTCATGTCCAATTGAACAGATAAATCTCATAGGTTATACAAAAGTATATTACAGAAAATATGATAACGCCAGAACTAGAAAGTTTGAGAAGAGAAGCCGAATCTCTAGGGGTTACTTATAGTAAACGGTTGAGAGTTAGGGGGTTGACAAATCTGATAAACTCCACAAAGAATGAGGCGTTTATGAAGCGGTTTACCCGCGCCCACAAACGAGGAGCCTTTAATGATGCGCCACGTCTCGAGAGAATCTTAGGCCAGACGAATCATACTCTTTGCACCAGCTATACGATGTTTTTGGGCAGTGTAGCCTACATCGATCATAGCGTAATAAAGTTCGTCAACTAACATCGTTCTATATATATATTTATAAAAAAAAAAAAATAGCCGACGAAACCCACCACACACATTCCCACGACGATGAACGCGATCTCGCGGTCTTTTTGGGCCTCTGACGGTACATAGAAATCTGAAAGTTGTGGCTCACGATCCAGCGGCGCGAGACTTCTCTGCGGATATGCCAGCGCGTACTCGCGGTTGGCTTCTTCAACGTTCTGGAAAGTTTGCGCGGCGTGATTCTCGCGGCGAAGCTCTTCGTTGACCCAGTCCAGATGGGCGGTTCGTTTTTTCGACCATGCTGCGTCTGCACTCTTGAGTTGTTCTTCAGCTAAATCGTGACGCTCGCTCTCCTCATCCACGTTCGAGCTTCTCATTTTCGAGAATAGAAAGTTGCTACCACTGAAGGCCAATGCGTTTACGAGCGCACCACCTATCATTATTCCGATCGAAGCCATTTTATTTCCATATATTAACGGGTAGAATTCCAGCTTTAATTAGATAATCTCGGGTCCAAACTGCGGCCGCTACATCTAAGGTCACGAACCCTACGTCTCTCGCAGTAAAGTCCAATTTGGGAGCGGACCCTCCTAGGGTCATCTTTGATAGTCGAGCGTACCCGATACTGAGACCCGATATCACCACGGCGTGATAAAGCGCATTCACTATCATTTTACCATCTTGTTCAGCCATTATTGCATATAAAAAGGATCGAGTTTAATGTTTAAATGGGGCACATCCCTCAACGATTGGATTGGAACCGCGTCCAACAGTGTTGGGGGTTGTTTTTTCAATTTCAGCCTCGTTGATGATAGGGGGGATCTGTTGTTGAAACAGTAAAGCACATACAGGGTGCCCACAACTGACAGACCACCAACAACAACCCACGGGATCCAATCAGTTGGAGCAATCGGTTCCAATCCAATAGCGATTGGGGGAGAAACAGCTGCCACCGGGTGTTTTGTCGTCTCTGTCTCCGATTGCAACGACCGTTTGGCCTCTCGAAGCTCGGCGAGTATTTTATCTTTTTTAACTTTTCGTGTGGCAGCAGCGCTCTCCCAGCCGCCTGTCTTTTGGGATTTTTTGTTTTATACGCTGAATGTCATCCAGTGGCGGAGTAACACTCGGGTTCGATTGTGTTGGAGCAATCGGGTTCAACACCGTCACTCTCGCGGGTGCGTCTTGTGTCATCATCATTTATAATATTAGGGCTTATAGTTCGTGGACATATATGTCCAAATTGACAGTGTTTACCCGTGATCAACGCGGTTGTCAGCGGAGCTAAGTACATTCCAAACTTGTGATAAAATGAGCAGCAGGCTGTTCTAAGAGTGTGTCCTATAAAAGGGTCGTCTCTAGATCGCCAATCAATCCCGCGGTGTCTGGTATAGGGAGAAGTATACTAATGGTGGTAGCGTAAAAATAAATAGCCGCCGATCCGAGAGTTTTCGTGATCTCCCGCCGCACCTAATTTGGATTCGTATCGCGCGTACACATTTTATCGACCTCCGCATCCGACATCTTATCCACCTGACAAACTGAGAGACTCCTACCGAGATAATGCTCCGATTGTCCCCCAGCAACCAGCGCAGCCAACCGCTCGCGTCGTGCCTCGTTTTCATTTTCTTTCGGGACCGTATCGGAAGCCGTGCTGACAGGTGTTCCTACAGTTTCAGTCGTGTCGGCAGTCGGAGCGACTGTTTCTTCCATTAGCTGATCGAGAAGTTCGTCGCAGTTCATTTTTCTTAAAATTAATTTAATTATTCTTACGAGTCTCATAAGTCTAACATATTGCCAAGCGCACCACCAGATACTTATGATCACCGTTATGCTCACAATAAAGCTCGCAGCGGAGCAACAAATTCTTAGCAATTGCTCAGCATTGTTAAGCATTTTCTCGGCATTGTTAAGTATTTGTTAAGCATTGTTCAACATTGTTAAGCAATTGTTCGGCATTTGTTCAGCATTTGCTCAGCATTGTTAAGCATTTACTCAGCAGTTAGTAATTAATTTTAAGAAAATTAATTACATACATTATAAGCAGTTGGTTGATCAGTCTTTAGCAGAAGCTTGGCGTGTTTAGTTTCTGAAAGTATCCGTCGAACCTCCAGGCGCTCCTCGCGCGTTGGGATAACGTCGTTCTCTCAAAGACATTCATCGAATGAGTCTCGGTCCTTGCAGTGGAAGAGGGCGACCCATTTCGTTTGCTCGCGCAGATCCTTGAGGACGGCGTTGTACTTCTGAGTGGATATCCATACGCTTTGCCTCGCATGGCGGCCAGAAAATGCGAGCTCGGAGAGCATGTCCTTCTTTTTGGTCATCGCCGCCTTGGCCGAGCAATCGTCAATCACGTATAGGGTGGGTTCTCCCTGGAATATTTGATAGAAGACACGCAGCCAACCGTGAAGCCTGTCGCCGGGGTCAATAACGTATACCTCAGGGTCGGTCCATATCCAAGGGCGCCGCTGATAAGTCTCGTTGTGACACACAGTGGGACACAGGATCACGATGTGACGAAAGGCATCGTGGTAAGAGCCCTCGAGTAAGTCGAGGATGAAAACCGTTTTTCCACATCCTGTCTGCCCACATATTATGGCAGAGTGGGCATCTCCAATCGTGAATTGGTATTGATTTTTAGTAGATCGCTGATACGTATCGGCCATCTTCGATGTTCAGTTGCGCGTCCGTTATTATATATAAGTATACGTTCAATGTGCCAGCTCCATCCGCCTCTTTGGTTATCTGGATCGTCACACCCTCACTAGCGTTCTCAACTTGACGTCCGCTACCGTGCATTTGGTCGTCGTCGCTGGCTCGCATGTCTAGCCATAGAGCGTATTTGGTAGTCAGAAAATCCGAGATGGAGACGTCCGAGAGCTGCAGGTCTTTAGCAACCGCGGCAACCTCCGGGGAACGCTTAGAGCCGGAAGCAAAATGTTTCCTTACTTCGTCCCACTGCTGTTGCGCGCGAAGACCCGCGCTGTAGAGTTGATTGGGTAATCCCTCGATCGTCACCTCTACCTTCGTGATTTTGGGGTTATAGAATTTGTCAGATTTTCTAGCCCCGAGCGCGAACCGACCCTCCTCGAACAACATCAGTATACCTTTCATCGAGCGGGCGGGTACGTTGACATTAATATTCCACAATGTGTCGCCTTTGTCTTTCGTCATCTTGCGGTGGCGAAGAACTCGGTCGTAAAGTATGGCAACGCGCCGGCATACTGGGCTTCTGATAAATCGCGCGAGTTCGGGCATCGTGACCATGTCGTACTCCAGCGAAACATTGTCGATCGTATACTTCGATGTCATGTCAGTGGCTATGAGAACTCGGCCGTAGTCATTGAACGTTAGTTCGTATTCAAGGCGGTCGCCAAAGCACTCTGATAGTAGGGCATGTGACTCTCCAGCAACTCAAAGTCGAGCGGGATGTAGAATCGGTTGCCGTAAGCGACCACGACCGCGTTGTCGCTGCTCGCGATGTTATCTGCCTTGTCACCAGCCCCGATTCTAAGTCTGGTTACGTTCCTATTTTGGCTGGTGTCAATACCCTGATAGACAGCGTTTTCGCGCTCTTGCGCCGTCTTCCACAGGTCCTGGTAGCAATGGTAAACATCGCTGTCATCGATCGACATCACCTCATTACCAGAAATCTTTATCATGGTCTTCTTGACGATGGCGCGACCCAGGTTCTGAACGATGGTTCGGTCCGCGTCCGTCGATGTAAGCGAAATAGTGAAAGCGAGGCGAACAGTCCCCGGCATAATGACGTCGCTAGCTCCGAGGTTGGGGAAGCGGACCAAGAGCTGCTGGTTCTGGTCGATCGTCGATGGGTTGTTCGTAATAACGACACTCTCTCTCACGCCTTTTGCCCCGAGGGGCTCCCGCAGTCTGCGGTATGGATTGAGTTTGCGACCGTATTGACTCGAAGACATAATCTATTAAACCTGTATGGTTTTGTCTTTAATATAATAATAATTTATTAAAGATGGCTGGTCTCGATATTGGCATGGACGAATTCGAACCATATAGCCGAGGCGAGGGCTTGGGCGATTTCGATGATGATGATGATGATGATGATATCTATCCATATAGCCGATGCGAGGGCTTGGACGATTTCGATGACGAAACGACCTTCATAGAGCCCCCACCCGAGAAGAATCCGTTTCCAGGGTGGGCACCCGGGAAAAATATACATTTAGAAACGTGGGAGGCCCCACCCGAAACTCCGGCATGGGCGGGCGGTGCCGATATTCCTGCGGGGATCTCCGAGGGTGAGCTGGCGTCTCTCGAGGAAACGGATACTCTGGTGAAACGGTGGGAGAGTGTCTAAACACGGCATCAAGGCCACGTTGGAGTTCCGCAGCACTAAAAGTGAAGACCTGTGGGTTAAATGGAACAAGAACTGGAAGTTGCTGACGTACAAGAACGACCCGACCAAGTTCCTCAGCCCCTCTTCATTGAACCGATATGGAGCACTCCTCGCTCGAGCTCTCGGAGTGATCGATGATCAATCGCAGTTGCCTAAAAAAATGATAAAAATCTTTCAGGCTACCGACAAAACGCTGGCGAAGACGGCCGCCACTATAGAAACGATCGAGCTCAGCGAGATACCTCGCGTAGCCACCGACGCTATTAACACGATTGAAACCACGGTCAACGAAATAAACGGCACGAAGTTTGACCCACCGTTACCTCTTCGCGAACTCCGGGGACTCGATAAGGTTCTGCAAACAACTCGGGGCGAACTAGTCAATACCCTCTCCAAACTCTCAGCGCTGGACGAACATATCGCTCTAGAAGAAAGAAAAATAAAGGAAGCACGTGGCGATAGAGAATCTACCGAGCGAATCAACAAACTCCTGCGGTCGTTGCGGGATGAAAGAGAAGCTCGCTTGGAGGCTGCCTCGACTAACCGTGAGACGCTTTCCGGTCAATTAAGACTCTCCTTCTTACTATCTATATTATCAAAAACGGCTGGATGGCTCGCCAATAATGTTTGGGCTCTAATCGTGGCAATCGCCGGTCTCCTACTTTTAGCCTCCCGAGAGTTCCTAAATCCAAAGCACAAATAGTCCGACCGCCACGAGGGCAACGACGAGCCCTAATTTCTCCTCCTCGTGGGTTGTGTCACTAGTTCCCCCCCAATCGCGTTCAACAGTGTTGAGGGGGGAACTCAATTCGTGAATTGGGGGTCCTATTGCAGAGGGTGAAACAGGAGCGGAACTCGGTGGAACACTGGGTTCAAATGAACTTGATGGGGTGTCCAATTCGTGAATTGGGGGTGGTGCTTGCGGTTTTATGAAATCTTTTTCAAATAAATTTGAATTTCCACTGTTGAACCCGACCGTCTTGGGGGGGGGGGAGTTTGATGATACCAGTGTTCACGTTCCCGTTGCGGCCGATTTTTTGATTGGTGGTTGCGACTACGATCTGATTATTGTAACCGTCAACCGGGTTGTCTCGTAGTATCATATTACTCGGTGCCATATAAAGACCTATTCCAAATGCGTAGTCTACCGGGGTGCGGGCAGTCTGTAAAACGTCTTGATAATTCTGGATCGCCTTCTGGAGGTCCACCTTAGCTGAGATGGCGTCCTCGAAAAGTGCCAAGAACTGTTTTTGTGCGTCAAAGGACGTTCCCATGCCCAGTATAGCGCTGCGCGTTTGCTTCTGTGAGGCGAGGATTGCCCATACGTATATGCGAATAGATTCGTTTAGGCGAATAACCCCACCCTGCGTAAATCCAGTGCTTTCATCTAACATAAATGTGGTCCACGCATTTCGTATCTGTGGAGTATCACCCAGGTCTAGGTATTCCACATGGGCTACTTTAGTAGGCAGCCAATGGCAATCACCATCATTACACGCGAGTCCACCAAGCACTTCAGCACCGAACGTCATCTTATTCAACTTATATATTTAGTCCATGTTGCCATTTTTCTAACTGGTGGTGGGGTGGCCCCTCGAGCGCTCCATAGCCCTGAGAAATATACTGGAACTTTATCCAGACGCTCCCCACTAACTAAGCCTTTAAGGGGAACTAACCCTAAACTGTTGGTTGGGGTGTATACTTTCTGTCTCCAGTCGGCGTCTTTTGATACCCCAAATTCACTACACAATATTTCGAACGCCTTACGGTCGTATGCGCTGGAAATGGGATCCCAGCCATCGTCTTGAGGCAGTGGAATACCTAGTTCTTTGAGAATCCTCCTAATTGTGTAATACACGTGAAAGTTGTAGACACTTCGGAGCATGATATTCTCGGATGTCAAATGGTCTTGATGCGAAACTCCGCATCCGGCCGTTGCGCACCATACAGCGAAATTTAGCTGGTTCTGCCAGAAGTTCATATGGGAAAACTCCCATCTTAGTAATACATCTTGACTAGTAGTCTTTGGAACTACATATTTCTCAAATACGTTTAGGAAAATTGGTGGTAAAGCCACTTGTTGGTCTAACTGTTACGGTTGGGTGTACAAGGTGGTCAACAACGTCTTTTTGTGTGTATTTACCTCCGACCGCGTACTTTGCATTAGAGTTAAAGCTAAATGCTTGGGTATCCATTGAAAGATATTTATTATGTTTGCTTCTATCACTAATGTTCAAAATGGGAGTTGTGAACTTCAAAAGTCAATCGACAACTGCTGCGGAAAACGCCGGGTAGGCCTCAGATCAATCACCTTCACGGTCGGGTGGAAAAACGTGGGGGATGACGAAGGGTTCGGCTACGTGAAGGATAGACAACAAGTAGGTGTAAAGCTGCCTCCCGGCCTTTGGAGTTCGAGAGCCCTCCAAACTTTTGTTGCGTCGGAGCTTGATGGTAGAGTCAACCTCACAATCTCTAAAGCCACCGGACTCGCGACCTTTACCATCAAACCCACCAACCGGGTAACGATCACCCAGGCTTTGGCTGTGCGGCTCGGTTTTAAAAAAGAATTATTTGAAAATAGGGGTAGGTTTGACCCGGGCGAGCACACAGGCGACGACCCGGTGGACTTCGTTTTCACGAAAACACTCAGGGTGCACCTGAATCAATTGAACACATCGTACAACACGTTAGACGGAACTCCCAGCACATTACTGAAAACTGTGCCCGCCAGCGACTGTTTCTATGGTGAGACCCTGACCTTAGACTTCCCACACCCCGAGATGAAAGTTTTGGAATCGGGACACATCCATGACTTGAAGATTTCTATTCTCGATGATCAAGCGAGAAAGTTGAATAACGATTACCCGATTTCGGTCGTTCTCGAAATAACCGATTAAACATTAATATATATACATATTAATCATGAGCATATACGGTCCAGGCGGTTCCAACTTAGAACGGGACGTTCCCACCGCGGCCACAGCATATGATGCGTCTGACATCTTATCAACCTGGTCGACTGTGAGACGTCGCGGTTTCTGACATGCCGACAGCCGTGTCGGCAGTCGTGCCGACAGTTGTTCCTACAGTTCCAGCCGTGTCGGTAGTCGTTCCTACAGTTCCAGTTGTGTAGGCAGTCGTACCGATAGTCGGCACGACTGTCTCTTCCATTAGCTGATCGAGAAGTTCGTCGCAGTTCGTTTTGATCTTAAGCAGTGCTATTCTGACTCGCCTCATAAGTCTAACATATTGTCAAGCGCACCAACCGATAATTATGATCACCGTTATGCTCGCAGCGCAGCAACAAATTGATTCCCACATAGTTCAGCAATTGTTAAGCATTGTTGATCATTTGTTCAGCATTTGTTCAGCATTTGTTAACAATTGATCAGCATTTGTTAACCATTTGATAACAATTGTTCAGCATTTGCTCAGCATTTGTTCAGCATTTGTTAACAATTGCTCAGCATTTGTTAACAATTGTTAAACATTTGCTCAGCATGTGTTCAGCATTTGTTCAGCATTTGTTAACCATTTGTTAACCATTTGTTCAGCATTTGTTCAGCATTTGCTCAGCATTTGCTCAGCATTTGTTCAGCATTTGTTAACAATTGCTCAGCATTTGTTAACAATTGTTAAGCATTTGTTCAGCATTTGTTCAGGCATTTGTTCAGCATTTGTTCAGCATTTGTTAACAATTGTTCAGCAGTTACTAACGATCGTTGAGTACAATCTAAGCTGCGCTTAACACTTTGTAAATCTTTAACAGAAGCTTGGAGTGCTTAGTTTCCGAAAGCATATGTCGAACCTCCAGTCGCTTCTCGCGCGTTGGGATAATGCCGTTCTCTCGAAGACACGAGGACACGACTTTCGGTGAGCGTCTTCGCACTCTGTTCAGAGAGCAGGGCGTCAAAATAGTAAGCATCCTCACAGCTCTCGGCATGACTATATCGATCCTAGTTCTAGCTATCACGGGAGGCGGCGGTGCAGTGGCTGCACCCGCGCCAGCACCCGCGCCAGCACCCGCGCCAGACGCGCCAGCACCCGCGCCAGCACCCCGCGCCAGCGCGCCAGCAGCACCCGCGCCAGCACCCGCGCCAGCACCCGCGCCAGCACCCGCGCCAGCACCCGCGCCAGCACCCGCGCCAGCACCCGCGCCAGCACCCGCGCCAGCACCCGCGCCATCCGGCGGAGCCAAAGAGTAGGTAAACAAATAACTAAAAGCCCTCGCCAGTCTCCTGGCTAAATTAGCCGGAAAGGCGGCTGCCGCTCTGCCTGGGTTGATTGAGGTCTCGTCTCCTTCCTGCTATCTATATTTTCAAAAAATGCCGGATGGCTCGCCGAAAATGCTTGGGCTTTAATCGTGGCGATCGCCGGTCTCCTACTATTCGTCGCCCGAGAGTTCCTAAACCCAAAGCGCGAATAGTCCGACCGCCACGAGGGCGACAACGAGACATAATTGTTCAGCCTCATGGGCTGTGACACTAGTTAAGAAGGAAATTGCTGGTGTACTTTGCGCTGGGGCATCAAGTCCTATTGCAACAGTTGGAACAACGGTGGAACTTGCTGCGACACTAGTTCCGAAGGAACTTGCTGGGGTGCTTTGTACTGTTACGGGTGCTTGCGGTTTTATGAAATCGGTTCCATGTGCGGTGCGCTTGATGATATCCGCGTTCACGTTCCAGTTATAGCCGATCTTTTGTTTGACGGTGACGATTACGATCTGATTATTGTAACCGTCAACCCGGTCGTCTCGTAGTATCATATTGCTCGGCGCCATATACAGACCTATTCCAAATACATAGTCTACTGGGGTGCCGACATACTGCAAAACATCTTGATACCGCTGGATCTTCGCCGGGAGGTCCACCGGAGATGAGATGGCGTCCTTGCCAAGAACTGTTTTTGGGTATCGAACGCCGTTCCTGATCCCAGTATAGCACTGCTGTAAACGACGTGAGCTCGTTTCGGAGGTAGCCAATCGCAGGATGAGACGCCGCAGTACCGACCGCCAGACACTTCCGGCCGGAAGGTCATCGTTGCGGGGTGAAAATTCCCGGCGTTCCGACTGACGATGTGGTCACCGGAGTGATCGTGCCTAAAATCCACCTGCGTCCAAATCCCGTGGCCCCGAATGAGAACGTCCCCGAGGCCAGTGCTGCTCGGAAATGCTTTCTGGTGCCAGTCCGCGTCTTTTGGGACCCCAAATTCGTTACACAGTCTTTCGAACATTCTACGGTTGTATGCGCTGGAAATGGGATTCCATCCGTCGTCCTGTGGCAGAGAGATTTTCTGTTCTTTGAGAATCCGCCTAGTGTAGTACACGTGAATGTTGTAAACGGCCCTCAAGAAGTGATCCTCCGCGGCCAGATGGTCCTGTGAGGAAACCCCGCTTCCGGCTGCTGCGCACCATATGGCGAAGTTGAGCTGATTCTGCCAAAACTGCATCGGTGTTGCTTTCCACCCGTTCACGGCCTCCATGGTAGTAATCTTGGACAGCCTTTATTGTTCAAAGTTGTCGGGGAAGTTGATTTGAAAGCCTGTTCCGCCACGAACTTGGATAATGGGGTGCACCAGCCGGGGAGCGCCAGCCTTAGCGGCGTAGACCCCGCCGACCACGTACTTTGCATCAGAATTAAAGCCAAACGCCTTGGTATCCATGAAAGATATTATCATGTTTGCTACGATCACTAATGTTCAAAGGGATGCTTGCGTACTTCAGAATTCAATCGACAACTGCTGCGGGAAACGCCGGGCCGGCCTGAGATCAATCACCTTCACGGCCGGATGGCGCAACTAGGGGATGTTCGAAGGGTTCGGCTGCGTGAAGGACGAGCGCCCAGGAGGTGTCGAACTACCACCAGGTCTTTGGAGTTTGAGAGAGCTCCAAGCTTTTGTCGCGTCGGAGCTTGACGGTCGAGCCAGTCTCACATCTCGAAAGCCACAGGACTCGCGACCTTGACCGTCGAGCCCTATGGATCACCACGGCGTTGGCCGTGCGGCTCGGATTTACAAAAATATTCACCGACAGCGGGGTATGGTTTGACTAAGGCCAGCACGTCGGCGACGACGCGGTGTACTTCGCCTTCACGAAAACTCTCATAGTGCACCTGAATCAGCTGAACACGTCGTACAACACGTTAGACGGAGCTCCCAGCACTCTCCTTAAGACCGTGTACGCCAGCGACTGTTTCTATGGTGCGACCCTGACCGTAGACTTCCCAACCCCCAAGATGAAACGTTGATGATCATCTTGATGATAAAGCGGGAGAGTTGAAGAACGATTACCCCATTTCGATGGTTCTCGAAATAACCGATTAAACATAATATATATATTTATATAATAATCATGAGCATATACGGCCCAGGTAGTTCCAGTGCAGCCAGCAACGATGAAGCCACAATGAGAAGTCTGGAGAGGAGCATAGCGCAGGCTCGCAGAGACGCGACTACGGCGGTTGCACACGTGCAGCGATCGCAAGCTCGTAAGCCCGTCATAACAGTTTGGGCCGAGGAGCGGGTGCACTGAGCGAGGGGGGCCACGAATATTCATTCGGTGCCAACGTGAGTAACATATATGCGGGATACGCCATGGCAGCGTCCGGGACGATTGTGCGGTCTGCTCGGTCACCTTTAGGGGACACACTACTGCCGAAGTCCGAGTGAATCTCGTCCTGAACGGGGTAGAGCAGAAGTCTGGCGTCACCAAGCACACGGGGCAGAGGTCAGGGTTTACGATATTCGATGATGACACTCCAATTAAATTTTCCGCCGGTAGTGTTATTAACTTCGTTACAAAAATCGCCGACCAAGCGAGTTCCTCCACTGTAGTGACACTGTTAATCGAACTTGATTTATGATGAATGACGAGAAATTATATCCACATTTGCCTTCAGGGACGGATGACCCGGCATCCTTTAGGATGACCAGGATCGTCGAGATACAACAGATTTTCCAGCATGAGGGAGAGACGCGGACGGGTCATGCAAAGAAATATAGGCTGGCAGTCAATGTCGTCGAGGGGCCGAACACCACGCTAGCCTCAACTTCCGTTGTGAGCGGGATGGGGAGTGTGTCTTTATTGTGAACAGACGTCGCCGCGCCGATCGCGGTGGCCTTGAGTGCGGTCGCGGCAGGGGCAGGCCTGGTTTGCATGGCGAGCAGACTCGTGGCCCGCAAGATCGAGGCCAAGAGTCGAAAGCACGACCGAATAGCGGTTCTCGCGAGGTCAAAGAAAAACAGTATCGACGTTATCGTGTCGAAAGCTATAGCCGACAACGATATATCAGATAAAGAGTTCAAACTGGTCGTCGATGATGGCCACGTACCAGGAGTTAAGGGCGGGAGCCGGTCCAAGGCCCGACCACAAATGCTCGCAGACGACGACGTAAAGAAACTCGTAATGGAGGGGAGGGTCGACGAGAGAAAAAATCTCCTCTCCATTCTCGGGACATGATATGCTTATTCGCGTGTCTGCAGCGGCAGGAGATTCCACCACCATACAGTCCAGCTGTTCGGTCGGCCCCGCCATACGGAACATAAAACTTTTTCGGGTCCCGTTACACCACCGTGGTTACGGCACCCACCGACCACCATACATATCGCTTAAAGATGAGTAATACACAAGCGGGTTATCGTCATATATATAGCGCGTCTCGATACTTTGTCGCATGTGGTTTAAAATTGAATCAATACACGAAACAAGTACACCACCGTGGTTACGTCAATACCATACATATCGCTTAAAGCTGTGTAATACACCAGCGAGTTATCGCCATATATATGGGCCGCGATCTGTGAAAACCAGCCTTAATGACAACGTCATGAAAGCCTGAAAATGACGTCGCAAAGTTACGCTTAAATTTACCAACGTCACGTCGGATTTTGACACTTGAAATAGTTTAGTCATTGCAATAAGTTGACGTTGTCCTATTTATAACTGTACGCTTTACTATTTGTGGCTCACAAACATTTTAATGCTGGATACGCGTAGCAGAATTGTATAGTTGTTTCCATAGTGGTTCAGACAGTTGTCTGTTTTTTCGGTTTCCTTCAAGGAAACACGTAGTGATTTTTTATAATATATGGACGACTTGTGCCCTGACATTTGAAACTAAATAACCATACAACCGGTAATTTGTAGATAACACCATCACAGAATCAGTATTATGTAACAAATAGAACTGGGCACAGGGCTTAATTCGTTTAATTTACTGTTTCGCCTGTCGAATGTTTCAACAATCAACATAAAAATACGATTTGGAATTTTTCAGAAAAATAAGCGTATCACAGATGTATATTAACTAGATCGGTCAGTAAGCGAGTCTTACGGAATACCCCCTCCCCCCCCCTCCACCGGCGTGGGCCCAGGTACCCCTAAAATATATACAATTTTCCAAGTGTGTGGGCTTGTGACCTTGACTCTGGGCTTAGTGGGAGCGGCATGAACGTGAATTTGTCACAGGGTGGTAGAGGTCCATTGCAGCAATGCGTGTGTGAAATGTGAAGCAGATCCGACCAAGGAAATAGAAGTAATAACCGATTTCTCTGATGTTAAGTTTTGTAAAGAGACTAACTATGTGACCATTACCTCGAGATCAGGGGAATTTGTCACAGCATGATAGTAGAGCATTAGAGGAATGCATGCATGAAGTATTAATAATTTTTGATGAAAGAAATAGAAATTATAACATATTTCTCTGATGTTTTTTTTTTAGACTAAGTATGTGACCTTGACCTTGGGATCAGCAGGGGCTTGGACGGTCGTAGATCTGTCACATCATGATAGTACAACCTTAGAGGAATGGACGAGTGAAATATTAAGAATTTTCAATGAAGGAAATAGAAGTTATAATTTATTTCTCTGATGTTAATTTTTGTAAAGCGACCAAGTATTTGACCTTGACCTTGGGATCAGCGAGGGTTTTTCCCTACGTGAATCCGCCCTTGTTTTTAGCATGGCTGTTTCTTTGTTTACAAAGGCGCTGAATGTACTTTTTCTGAAACACAACAAAACTAAATTGCACATTTCATTTTCAAATTAATTATTCCCGACGAGAGAATATACCACCGGTATTTTTCTCGGGACATGTAACAATTATAATAACCAATGTATGTTACATCTCCACATTTTCCCGCCAGTGGCGGTGGCGGCCAGTCGAGGGAATGGGGGTCAGCGCGCAGCATTTTCCCATATACCTGCTACCTGCTAATACGGGCATTAGCCCGTCCGTCAGTCATATTGGCTACACAGGAAAATGGTCTTCCCGCTTTCTGTGATGTAAATTTAATTCTGAGAGTCGGGGAATGGACAGTCGATTTTTAATTTGTTTAAAAATGCCCGGGGGTGTCCGACTACCCTCTAGACCTCATCGGTCGCTGAAGTCATTGCTATGTGCAGGCATAGGCCTATCCAAATTATGGTCATTCATGTATACAGAAATAAAATGCATTTGTTTCAATCACCGATACGATGTGCATATAATTTACAATTTCCAACACCAGGAATGCCGTTTAGTTTTTTGGTCTTTGGTGACGTATTGTCTAAATCAATAAATGACGTCACAATTAACTGTAAATTACGTCAATTCTGAAATAATGTCAATGTATCTTTCTGACGACACACGTATATGAATCTATTATGGCGATGGTGGCAAATTACCAAGCCACAGGTCGGCTAATTATAGATTTAAAATCGATAATTTGTGCGTTTGTTTTGTTCACTACATGTACATGTCATAGTTTTATTCTGATGAACATATCTTAGTATACATACTAACACTTGTAGATACATTTAGTGTAACTTATCAGCAAATACAGTTTACATCAAGCACAGTCAATAAGTCTATGAACACTAATTTCTACTGTAGGCTGTTGAGTTGCATTGTACAAACGTCGCCGTTTCAATAACGTCATTTTCTCCATGACGTTACGTTTTTGTCGTGCGTGATTCACATGGTGCTACACAAAGTGAGATAAAACAAAAACTATTAAACATAATTGCATTTTCTTTTCAGAATATTGTTTTTGAAAGGTGTCCGCATCAAAAAATGCAAATCGAAAATTTTGTCATTAAGGCCGGTTTTCACAGAGCGCGGCCCATATATATATAGCGTGTCTCGATACCTTGTCGCATGTGGTGTAAAATTAAACGTATACACGAAACCTCGAAATACACTCGGCTATAAATACACACATGTTCATAACCCGTGTAATTGGAACATTGTCGTCTGCTGATATAAAAGGTGTCCCATTTAGATATGACCAGCTTTTTTTTTTTTTGGGTGGGGGGGTTCCCCCGATATAGGCTAGCGGTGGTCGGATAGGAACACCATTGCTAAGGTAGCATGACAGCGGTGGTCGGATAGGAACGCCCTTCCTAGACGCACCCATGTCGCTTGCTAATAATAGCATAGCAAAAATAAAACGGAGACCCAGTGGTGCCCCTACGAGGCGCGCCCAAAGGACGACCCACGCCCCTCGCCGGCCAAGGGGTTGCCCCGTCGCTCAGCCCCATTTTCCCAAGAAAAACATGTTTGTGAACAGCTAAGTATTTCGCTAATCGATATTGCACAACACTAAGTACTGTTTATGTATATCTTCAGGTTTATGTTTCATAACTGCCTTGGTGGTTGTGTGGACTAAGACGCCGCGCTACGGAGACGCGGGTTGTGTGTTCGCGCCGCGGCTGGACTAAAATCTTTTTTAACTTATAGCCTTACAAAACAAGATCGCTCTCCGGTTGCTAAGGTAAACAACAGCATGACAACGGCGTTCCTATCCGACCGCCGTTAAACTGTGCCAGAAATCAGCCGAATGTCGATATAACGAGCGGTGGTGTAGTGACAATGTCCGACAAATAAACTCCGCAAAATAGTCTTACGTGACTTATCAAAAATACACATCTGATCGATTCTATCGTTCTAACTGACTTTCTGATTTGAATTATTACTAAACGATAATACTTGCGAGCAGGTAATTCCTTGCTAACCAGTCGATGCGTAGCTGTGGCTCGGATCTGGTCCCTACCCCGCAATGCCGATATGGGCGAGGTGAAACGGACCCTCTTCTTATCCATGCCCGGTGATGCTTGCAATACTCGTAAATACCGGTACGATGACATCTCTCGCGACTACCTGTCTTCAAGCACGCACACTTATTCTTCACTCGAACCATTGTGTGATTATATATACTGAGTATAACCTATGGATGACTTATCTCTAACACGACATCAGAGGTTGTGACTTGATATGTATGGCAGATTGCTGTATATACTGAGTATAACATAGGGATGGCTTATCTCTAACATGGTGTCAAAGGTGGTGACATCACAATCTCGTATCATTGATAAGTTCTCATCCAGTGGAGGAAGTATAATGGCCTCGTGGTTGATGAAAAATATGTCCCGCTCTTCTCATCCATACCATGCGAACAGTGGGGGAAAACCCAAGTAGCATATGGGAGTAAAAAATGATACGAGTTCCCTATGGGAGGCACCGCGCGTAGCGTGGGGCTTCCATAGGGAACTCGTATCATTTTGACTCCCATATACTACTCATTCACGTCCTCATAAGTAATAAAATGCAATTAACTAGAGGAATGTAATATTGTTCCACTTGTATGATACACATATCATCAGCAAATCATTTGTTCAGTCGGTGTTTGCAGCAGAGATAAATGGATGCCTATTAAGATGCAAATTACTATTGCCAGTACAGTCCATAGTAAGTGTAGCAATAAAAAGTTTTAATAAATGGCACCACTTTGCACTGATACAGTAACAAGAACAGACGGATCAACATGATTGTTAAGCGTAAGATAATCTGCCACGATGTGACAAAAGTCCCTACAATTGATGACAACCAGCCTATCCCAACCAAGAGCATCGAAAATATGACTGATTTTCGAAATAAATATCGGCAAAATACGGCGATGCGATAAGGGTGGTAATTCCATATGCGGGCTCAATTAATGTAAGTGAAAGTGTACGCTATTACCACTCATTCGAAACATGCCAACGCGACGATTAAAATGAGTGAACCATGTAGACGACACGGTTCAAATAAGTGGTAACAGTATATTTTTATAAATTTTCGACATCATTTAAGGAAAATATGACTGATTTTCAAAATCAATATCGGCGAAATACGGCGATGCGATAAGGGTGGTAATTCCATATCCGGATTCACTCTTCAAACACCTGTGGTTATAGTGTTGTTTTATGCAAATTTGTTCACGCCGTAGTTGTGAATGAAAAAATCCAGACAGGGTTTGCACAAAAACCAGACAGGTGTGATTCGGGTTTACACACCATTAATGCGCGACCAAAATAGTCAGTTTTATTTCTGGAAAATGAACGGCTAAATCTGAGGTTCCGTTGGTTTTTCTTCAATTAATTATGTACCAAAGATATACATTCTAGTAAATGTGAAATGTAAAATAGCATAAAACGAGTCGTTAACAATGACCTAGATATAAGATGTATACATACGCGCCACAGGCAAAAATAGCGCCATAATATCTGACTGTATTTTGAGAACCAGATACATAACCTGTGAGAGGCTCGCAGCTAAAAATAACAGTAATTGTGTTAATAATAACGTTAGTATACATTTTATATCATACGTAACTTCCCCACTGATATCAGGGACGATAACCGTGTTTCCTTAAAATGTTAACTGACATGGACAATATTATTATTTCAGGTGACGCATTTACAAGGTGTATGATCATGTGGTTTCCCAACTCGATTTTCCGACGTGACGTAATCTGTGACGTAATTTTTACAGCAATTTTTCATTAAAACGGACGGATTTTGATGATATGTAGCGCACCAAATACGATGGCATATGTGTTTTATGGGTGCTCTGAAAGTTCTTTACACTAACTTATACATTTCACAAAGAATCGAGTACATTTATTTCTTACATGCACGTGCTCTAGTTTTTATTTACATTTACGGTAACTGATTCTTCGTCAAAACGTCATAAGTATGAGACTAAAGCCGCCTATACAATAAAGGACGTGTACCGCATTTGCTGCGGTAAATTTCATAAATTTTATGTCATTCCATTAGCAAGATATTAAAGGAAATCTACTGTAAACACATCTAAAAACATGACGTCATTCCGTTCGGAAACCACGTGATCACCCACCTTGATTTAATTAATATACATAATTAAAAAATACTATGCCTCATTTGCATATGAAAATAGCGTCACTATCAGTAAAATAAATAGTACTAAATGAGTATATCCGTATAGCGGGCACTCGTGATCTTTATAACTGCTGGAATAGTGACACAATTATTAATATTGTAAGGGACCTGCAGTCTGGTTTTTGTCAGGATGTTTATCCAGATATAGGGTTTGGCAGCTCCGCACAAACAAGGATGTACCTATCAACTAAATATTGGCTGAGAATATAATATGAGAGCGAATGTCAATTCAACAAGTTTAATAAAGTCTTAACTAACATGTAACAACAATTAAAGTATTCTTTACAGCGTAATATTATGTACAGCGGTTATTTTGTCAGGATATCCGATGTGGTACTCTTGTCGATGCCTATAAATGAAAGCGGACCAAGGCCGATCAGGTTCGCGCACGCGTCTCAAATACAACGGATCGCGATGGTATTTGGATGGTATATGTGGTGGGATCTAACCGTAGTGAACCAATACTTAATTTAACATGGGAAGTTACAATACTACACAATGCCTTATTCTCTTGTAAAAGTGATTTATGTATCAAACACGCCACTAGAAATCAATATTGCAAGTGCATAGTCACTGCACTAAAACATAAGGAATTGGCGTTTAGCCAAGGGTTTAAGCACTCTAACTAGATTCAGTCCTGTTTTGTGTATTAGACACTCCACTGGCACTGCGCGTTCAGAGTTTATAACTTAACACGATGTGGATCAACCGTGTCTTTGGTAATAATTAATACAAGGTAATATCTGTATTTGACACTTACAATGAGTTTAATAGAAGCAGGTAAGTGCACTAGTATCAGTATTGGCTCAAATAAAGCTGGTTATTGGTTTTGTCGAGTATTGGTTTTCGAAAAGTAGCGCCTATGCAACTATGTAGTAACTACGATTAGATGCTGAAACTGGCCGTGCGCCGTTCTTTTATAGACATCTCAGAGTACCACGTGATGGCTATTAACCAATGAAACCACTGGAAATTTGGATTATTTCCTACGGTTTGCTCATAAAACAGTTAATAGTATTTTAACTAGGAACTCAGGTCGGCCGGACTTTCGCTCCTTTTACTCCGCTTCTGACAAAGTGTCAGAAGCAGGAAAGAGGAGGACACCGGAGTTTCTCATAAAAGCGGAAAGTATGGAAATATCCATTATAAAGACTGCGGATTTCAGAAAACATTACGCAAACACGTCTTATTTGGAATTAATAAATCACTGAACTACTTTCGGCAAGGGAGATAATCAATATCACGCGAATTATTTTCATACGAGCCAAGCGGATTGTTCTGTTTATGATTAGAATATATAGTTTTAAGCTATCTCCTGTGATATATAATGATACATTACTTTGTTATGTTATGGGTACTAATACATGTTGTTTCAATCTCTGTAACGGTATTGTTGTAGATGGAGTTGCAAATAATTTAATAATTATTACGTTCAAATGGTGGCGTAATACTGATAGCACTTCTGTATAACTGTGATTGTCATAAATGGTGCAACAGTCGTGAGGTTAAGGTCGCCGGTTTCAATGATTTAATTACAGATTCCCGAAAGGGTCGGGGGTTCAAACCTCGACGTGGTATAAAAAAAAAAAAAATTTCTCCATATATATTATTTTTGTGATTTTAATATTTTTTAATATTTTCACAATTTTATGATTTTAATAAAAATACCTATAAATTGATAGAAACTTACCAACAATTAAAGTGTCTGTCTTTAAGTAATATATACACAGACAGTTTGTTACTGATGTTTTAAGTTTAAGTAATATATACACAGACAGTTTGTTACTGTTTTTTTAAGTTTGAGGGTACTGTCTATACTGTCTATACCATATAATGTTTTACTGTCCCAAAATCTTTTTTTTTTTTGGCTGTCACAATTAATTAATTTTCGGACAGCAACAATTTTTTATGAATTTGAAATAATTATTGTCCTCCATCTGCTCACAACACTGTTCGAACTGCGCCTGTGGCTACCACGACCAGAATTCACTGGCCGCAAACACAGTAGCCATCGGCGTCTATTTATTAAATTATTATTTTGTATTTTATTTGAATTCCGCGTGAACGCTGCATTTTGTGTCAACACCATTTACAGAAAATATTGGTGATTTTCTAAACGAATATCGGAGAAATGCGGCTATATATTTTGTCAATTTTCAACACCATTTACGGAAAAAAATTACTGATTTTTTAAAACAATATCGGCACAACTAAATACGATGATAGAATTTTTGTCAACTTTTCAACACCATTTACGGAAAATATTACTGATTTTCTAAAAACAATATCGGCGAAGGTGTACTGAACTAATCATTATTTTAAATAACCAGCCGTCTAATAGATCTGTGTATAATCGAGAGTATCTCGTTAATTGTCATGTTGTCTCCGACAGTGTGAGGTTGCGGCACACATCAAAACGACACGTCAATTTCAAAACATTGCCTAAGGGTCACAGCTGTGTGGTGTCATCAGATCAACACCTCGTCACACACAACTACGCATTATCGATTTTTTATTTTTCCCCACACAGAGCGACGTGTATTTACAACTAGATCTGTGTAATGTGTCGGTGTAGCCAAAGACCATACATAAATTCGTAATTAGTCACAGATGTAGCCTTAAAATATCGATTTCCTTAAATTACGTCCGCATGTTGACAGATATTTCAGAGCAGACGTCATCGTAATTTGCCGTTATTTGTTTCTTTCCAAAATTAACCATATATTCTGTAAATGGCGTTGAAAGTTGACAATAAATTAAGACCAGATCAGTACGTTAAATCGCTATCGACGAAAACTGACGATCCGATGAGAGAGTAATACCGTTTAAGCGTATCCAATGTTAAATATACATCGTTATTTTTTTATGACTTTCGTAGTTTTTACCGAGAAATTCAAACCGTTTCCAATTATTGGTGAACATAATATCATGATTAGCACATTCGTTTCACTAAGCGGGGGTTACTCAGGAAATGGGATCACACGGTCTATTGTTTACACTGGATTAATGGCGGCCTCCATGAGGTCTCAGGTAAATCTTATTTTTCAATAATACGACTGTGGTTTCTTCCTTTTAGTGATAACCATGTTCCAGCCGTTAACACTTATTTAGCAACATTACTTAATATGTAGTTAGTCTGAACATTCTGCAGACAAATCTGAATTGGACGGAATCGAGCGTTGTTTAAACTTAGTCCGGTTCATATGCACAGGTCAAAATATGAACTGAAAATGGCGCTTTGTGTGACAGAAATCCGTACGCGGACGAATAAAAAAAATATATTGTTATATACACATACAGCGAAACAGCGGTAGCATCTACTGTTTTAATAATATGCATACATATTGTAATTAATGTTTAATAGTGATATACTTATGAATAATATACGATACTATGGTTTATACTCCAGCACTATGTTTTTAGGCTGTGTGATTTGCCTCAATATAAACTGGATTAATTAATACTTATATTCATGCGCTTCATGACAACATCATTACATTTAAAATATACAAATATTACTTAAAGGGGTACCGATATGATACATTTTAATAATATAAATATTGAAAATACACATTACAATCGCTTACAACATAAGTTATTGATTGAAAATAGTCACTGCATCGTGACCTATTTGACCGCATTACCTATTGCGCGGCAACCTCACCAAACCCGCTGTTTACATAGGTAACCACGGGTTTGGTGAGGTAGGCTCGCTAATACAATGTTTGCGTAATGATGACCGTCAACCAATCAGAAGTCTCGAAAGCTGACACACCTCCAGCGACTCGACGAATAAAATCGGATTTTGTATTTAAACTAGGAACTCCACTTATTTAACTTTGAAATCCTCTTTCTCCGTTCCAAAATCTGAGTCAAAATCTAAAAAGGGGAGTACGCCGTAGTTCGCTGTATTTAAGTAAAACCAAATATAAGATCACAAAATGGGATCGCGCACTTGCAAAACCAACAAAAAGTTCGCTTAGCAACGAAATACTTCGCTTCACAGACATAGTAAGCTTTCGAGACTAATTGACTAATCTCCGTTATTCAGTCATTCGCTCCTTTTATAAAGGTACAAGTAAGGATGGTTTGTAGTTCAAAAGTGTCAGAGAGATGGAGTTTGTAACAACAGAGAAAATGGAATAAAACGAGCGAATGAAAGACGCGGATTGATTTGACATTCAACACTATGAATGCCTAAGCACTACACTATCAGGCGCGGATCCAGGATTTCGGGTTAGGGGGGGGGGGGGGGGGGGGGGGGGGGGGGGGGGGGGGGGGTGGAGCGGGGGGCGTAACTATTTTTGCAATACTTGACTATATTATCGAACGAGCTAAGCTCGTTAGATAATATAGTCAAGTATTGCAAAACATTATTCCTAGGGAGAAAAATCGGAAGTTAACCAATATTTATGTATTATACTTGGTAGATCTCACAGCTTCCGATATTTTGTCGATACACCGGGCGCACCGGTTCAAAGGTCAAACTCGCGGAAATGAAAGTTTAGAGAAATGTCTTGATCCAAAAATCAGTCAGTTTTAACCAAATATCAGCTAAATTATGACCTGTCATTACTCATGACACCTTCCAATGGGTGTTTGCATATAGACCGACTTCAGTTACGCTCGGATGTGCTAAATTCAGACTGAATATCGGATTATGCGTGCAGAATATGTCATTTCCACATTGTGGCAGAAATTAACACATGTAAAACAGAGAACAATAATGGGAATCTCAACCTCAAAGTAACCTCTGCAACTAATCAACATGTGTCGGTAAGCTTGGTTAAATATTCAACATGTTCTCATGTAGTAGTATATAGGGAGTCAAAATGATACCACCGACGGTGATATAATTTATAACCCTCTATTCTACCCCCACCACCCCCGAAAAATCAACAATTGGTTAACGAGGAAATTGTCTCCCGACAGCAAATTTATGAAATTTTGAGAAAAGTCGAAATCATTTCAATGCGTCCGCGCGCGATAGTTTATATTCCAACACCCCATATCTCCTCCAATATAGCTAATTGATTTCGTAGATCAGCAACTAATTCTACCAGCTCTAGTCTACCACGTTCACCTTTAGCCACAGGGCAGCGTAGTTGCTTATGTCTACAAAGAGTTTGGGCACTAACGAATTTACAAGGGCATCTGGGGCATTGAAATTGCGGGGGGGGACACAAGGAATTTTTCTACGTCTCGCTAGATGCCTTCGTAGATAGTCTTTACGCGTAAACGTCTTACAACAAGTCTCACACTCCATTATATATGTATATGTATATGTTTATATTCAATTGGACGTAAAAAAACCATAATGTTTTCACGACCAATTGAACAGATAAATTTCATAGGTTATACAAAAGTATATTACAGAAAATATGATAACGCCAGAAACTAGAGCAGAAATCGAAAGTTTGAGAAGAGAAGCCGAATCTCTAGGATTACTTATAGTGAACGGTTGAGAGTTAGGGGGTTGACAAAGCTGATAAACGCCGCAAAGAATGAGGCGTTTATGAAGCGATTTACCCGCGCCCACAAACGAGGAGCCTTTAAAGACCTTTCACTAGCGGAAGAAGTTGGTAACAGAATTCAAAAAGAAAGTATTGCGGTGTTAAGGGCTAGTGTAATAAAACCTTCAAGCACCAATAATTTATCCCAAATTAAACGCACAGGTGACCCAATACCAAATAATAAGAAAAAATATATCGTTCGCGCGATAGTGGAAAAAGGTGAAGAAATATTGGGGGCTCATGATGAAACGTTGGAAAAGGTAGACAATGGAAGACGGTTAGTTACATTATCCTTTCGTAAAAACATTGACATCAACGAGTCTGAACGCATGTCCGATAAACTCGCTCCGTCTCTAACAACAAATTTTTATTTGAGATATTCATATTCTTACAAGCTAGAACATATGGAGGAAACTAAAAATGGAAAACCTATAACTCTAATATTTCACAAAAATCTCGGTGGTAGCGAACCACTATCATCAATGAAAACCGTTAAAAAATGGCTGTCAGATAAGTAGCAAACACGAATAATGTCCGATAAAATAGACAGACCGAATACAA
Source organism: Conchocele bisecta (assembly GCA_029237695.1). NCBI lineage: Eukaryota > Metazoa > Mollusca > Bivalvia > Lucinida > Thyasiridae > Conchocele > Conchocele bisecta. The sequence goes on from CM055267.1 coordinate 31,904,659, forward strand.
AGTGGAAGTTTGTAAGATGGGTAGAGGTTTTTGTAAAGCTAATACAGGGCAGTAGGGGAATAGATTTGGGACTACAATCCAAAGAAGCAGCAGGAGGAGAACTTCCAGAATGGTTGAAGAATAAAAAAGGTATGTATTCTTTAGATAAGTATAATGACGACCTTTGTTTGTTCAGATGTTTAGCGATGCATATGACAGATAAAAGACCCGACAGATGTACGGAAAAAGCGAGAGCATTTAGTAAGCAATATTTCGGTAGTAATGTGGTTTCACCAATTCCTTTTTCAGACCTGAAAAAGGTTGAAGAGTTTTTTAAAATCGGTATAGAAGTATATCAACCGACCGAATGTGGTTGAAAAAGGTACCAGCACACTACAAGGAAATAGGTAATAAACCAATGACAATAGGACTGTTTAATAATCACGCATTTCTGATAAAAAACCTTAAAAACCTATCTAAAATTTACGCCTGCGATAATTGCAAACAGAAATTCACGAAAGCGAGTAATATGAAGAGACATGGACCAAAATGTATGAAATGTGAGACAAAAGTAATATGTGATGGTAATTATTTAGAGCGCCCGTGTTCGTCGTTCGAGAAAGCGTTTTACCCAAAAAGTTCTAACAGTTATGGGGCGATCGATTGGATGTACTCTGTGGAAAAGCGGGAGGGAATTCACATTCACCACGAACAGTGCGGACACGAGGGTGAAAGATGGATTTTAGGAGCTCCAGTAGATGGATACTGCCAAGAAAACAATACCGTATATCAATATCACGGCTGTTACTGGCACGGGTGCGAGATTCATGCAAAGCATAGAAAAAAAGAACGCGCATCCACTATGAGAAGAGATACATTTATTAGAAGAAGCAAAGAATTCAGCCTAGTAGTTATGTGGGAATGCGAATTCCAAAGAACGGGTAAAGATATAAAGATCGGTTGCGACACTACTCTTTATCCATATCAGATAGTATATGATTTTGAGGCGTATCTCAACCCAGAATTTAAAACGCTAGGTAATAGTTTAGAGTACGAAGCTGAGCACGTTCTGGTAAGTGTTAGTATAGGAGATAATTTCTCAGGAACAGTAACTTATATTTGTGATAAAAATCCTGCAAAACTTATAGAAAAATTCGTAGAAGATTTGAAAGTCAGGAGAAAAGCTATAAGAGAAGAAGTGTGGTTATGATATGGGTTTAATACAGAACATTTACATAAAAAGCAGGTTTCTCAGATCGAACAGTGGATAGAGCAAGTGCCGGTTATAGGTTTTAACAGCAGTAAGTACGATATAAACTTAATAAAGAAATATTTAGTAGGCGAATTGGCATCAACAACAAAGAAAGTAATGGTCGGAAAACGGGCAAACGCGATAATATTTCTATTTACTCCGGAATTTAGATTTATTGATGTAATACTTTATCTAGGACCGGGTGTAAGTTACGATAGTTGGATAAAAGCCTACGACTTCAAAGGACAGAAATCTTTCTTTCCTTACGAGTGGTTCGATTCTCCAGACAAACTTGATTACCCAGGACTGCCTGATATAGAGAATTGGTATTCCAAACTATCGGGGAAAATGTTACTAGATGTAACAGAATTAAGTAAATGTCGTAGAATTTTCGAAGAAAAGAATATGAAAACTTTCAGAGATTGGTTGAAATATTATAACGATTTAGATGTAGCACCGTTCCTAGAAGCGGTGGAAAAAATGTGTGAATTTTATAAACACAGAGGTGTGGATATTTTCAAAGATGCGGTAACACTACCTGGTGTGGCTATACAATATTTATTGAGGGGAACCATTAAAGAACAAAAATCTATAAAGGTGGTTATACCGGAGGGGGCTCTATATGCACCAAAAGAAGAAACATACGAAATGATGAAAGACGCTCTAGTCGGGGGTCCATCAATCGTATTTACACGCTATGCAGAAGCCGGTGTTTCAAATATTAGATTTAATTCCACAGGAATTAACAAACCTTGCAAGGCTATTTTGGGGTATGGTGCAAACGCGTTATATTTATCTACGTTAAATAAAGATATGCCGTGTGGGAGAGAAACTATACACCATATAGATACCCCACATAATCCTAAATTTATTAAAAAGTTTTGTAAAAGAGTTTTATCTGGAGACTGGTTTGGGTGGATATAGAAGTTCCACACAACTTAAAAGATAAGTTTTCTGAAATGTCTCCACTTTTTATAAACAGAGAAGTAGATGTTGATGAGGTTCCAGAACACATGATAAAATATTTGGAAGATACTGGAAGAACTAGAGGAAATGGAAGAAAATTGGTGGGATCTATGTCGGCCACCAAAGTACTGCTGTACGCGCCACTATTGAAATGGTATTTAAAACACGGCCTAGAAATAACGGGAGTTCATCGTGTTATAGATTATATTAGTGGAAAACCCTTCGAATGGTTCGCAAAATAAGTTACAGCCGCAAGACGAACAGGCGATATAGAACCGAATAAGAAACCAGTAGCGGATATAATGAAATTATTAGACAATTCGTGTTGTGGAAAAATGATAGAGGCAAAAGAGAGACATTTAAATACGACATATACACAAGACGAAACCTTTGTTGACAAAGCGTTAAGATCTGCATTCTTTGACGATTTGTAAGAGATAGGAGAGTAGCGTACGAAATATCTTTCCCGAAAACCCCGGTGTGCAGTAAAGAGCCCCTTCCACTGTGGAATAGCGGTTTATCAACTAGCTAAATTGAGAATGTTGGAATTTTACTACGAATTTCTCGACAAATACGTAAAAAGAGAAGACTTTGAATTAATACAGATGGACACGGATAGTATGTATATAGGAGTTAGTGGAAAAACGATAGAGGAATTGATTAGACCCAACTTACTAGACGAGTTTGAAAAAGAAAACAAAATGGTTGGCTTGGGATAAATGGAGCCAAAGAGAGCCAGGACTTTTAAAAATGGAATTTAGCGGAGATAGGGCGATAGCGTTATCTAGTAAGTGTTATTTCGTAGAAAAATTTAATTCCACTAATTTTGAAAAAAATAATAAAAACTCTGCGAAAGGAATGTCCAAGAGAACTAACAATTTAAATTGGGATAGATATAAACGAGTACTAATCGAAACTACAGAAGATGGAAAACACATTATAGATGTAGCACAAAATAGAGGATTTAAAATGAAAGACGGCGTTATGAAAACGTACTGTCAACACAAATTAGGACTCTCGGCGTACTACGATAAAAGACGCGTGCTACCAGACGGAATACATACAGAACCTCTCTTGATTTAAGCAATCGGGGGCAGCTGGGTGTCAGAAGGTACCATAAGAAGTTCTTCGCGAACAAAACCGCGAGATGGACCATCAGCCAAATAATAGAGCACGGGCTCCTCGGGTTTGTTAATAGAGCGATCCAGATGATATACATTCAGAGACCACACGGGATCAGTCGCGCGGCGGCTGCCACCTTCGAGCTCTCCCGGTTGATAGAGGTACCGGACGTCAACATCCGGTGGAAGTGCAATCGGCGATTGCTGCTCCTCTAAACCAACGGGTCGCCCGCGCGAGACGGCAGAGGGCTTGCTCGTCACCTTTTTAGACTTGATGGCATCTACAGGCTTCTTACCTATCAATCTGGTCACCTCTCCGTTCAGTGCGGAGACCACGGCGGGCAGCCTGGCCACCCACTCGGTCGATCGCGAATGAGGGTCTACAAGTTCTTTGGCATATTGGTGCCCGAACAATCTCTCAGCCAGGGTTCGATTGAACCGCTCCACGATCCCCTGGTCCCGGTGGATGTTGACGCGGCCGCGTCTGATAGAAACTTTGTGCTTAGACAATAGATGAGAGACCGCGCCCATGAACTCGCGGCCGGGATCGACCTGGAGAAGATTCTGCCATTTGAGAGGACTCCTCTTATATATTCGGGAAAGAGCCTCGCCCACCTCCTTAGACTCTTTAGTGGCCAACGGCTCAGCCCCCTTATAACGACTCGCTACGTCAACGATTGTCAGTGCGTACTTGTACATCTTGCGACCGACGCGATCGTGAGGGAGAAACAGGAGATCCGCTTGGTGAACTTGGTTAGGCACCGGCACGTCGAATTTCGGGCGCGGAATATTGTGAGGCGCGGGTAAATAGATCTGCCAGATGGCCTGCTTCTTGAGCCATTCCTTGACTGCGTTTTCGGAAACCTTGGTCGCCGCCGCGAGGTTCTTGATGGCCGCGAGTCCCTTCCAGTAGCCACGTGGGCTATAGTATGTATTCGCTAGCTTGCGCGTTAGTTTGGTATCAAGTTTGCGCGTGTTCATCGTATGCGAAGTATTCTAATATATCGGAAAATCTCCAACATGCCCTCGTCAGCTCGTCCGGTAACTGCGTCGTTAATAATAAACCTTTGTTGGAAGCACAATCACATTTGGAGGTTAAGTTCTGAAGGAACTCAGAGGAATCTAATTCACCCCTTGGGCAATCTAACATCCGCTTTGCGAAAAGGGTGGCCGCTTTTTCTTCCTCGCGCCACGTCTCGAGACAATCTCGGGCCAGACGAATCATACTCTTTGCACCAGGTAAACGGTGTTTAACGGCCGTGTAGCCTACATCGATCATAGCAAAATAAAGTTCGTCAACTAACATCGTTCTATATATATATATATATATTTAAATTTTTTTTTTATATAATTATTGATTTGTAAAAATTATTAATTAATTTGTTGAATATAGTAGCCGACGAGACCCACCACACCCATTCCCACGACGATGAACGCGATCTCGCGGTATTTTTGGGCCTCTGACGGTACATAGAAATCTGAAAGTTGGGGCTCGCGATCCAGCGAGACTTCTCTGCGGATATGCCAGCGAGTACTCGCGGTTGGCTTCTTCAACGTTCTGGAAAGTTTGTGCAGCGTGATTCTCACGGCGAAGCTCTTCGTTGACCCAGTCAAGATGGGCGGTTCGTTTTTTCGACCACGCTTCCTTTGAGTTGTTCTACAGCTAAATCGTGATGCTTGCGCTCCTCATCCACGTTCGAGCTTCTCATTTTCGAGAATATAAAGTTGCTACCGCTGAACGCCAATGCGTTTACAAGTGCACCACCTATCATTATTCCGATCGAAGCCATTTATTTCCATATATTAGCAGGTAGAATTCCAACTTTAATTAGATAATCTCGGGTCCAAACTGCGGCCGCTACATCTAAGGTCGCGAGCCCTGCGTCTCTCACAGTAAAGTCCAATTTGGGAGTGGACCCTCCTATGGCCATCTTTGATAGTCGAGCATAACCGATACTGAAACCCGATATCACCACGGCGTGATAAAGCGCATTGACTATCATTTTACCATCTTGTTCAGCCATTATTGCATATAAAAGGGATCGCGATCAATGTTTAAATGGGGTGCATCCAATTTCAACATTGTTGATGATTGGTGTTTCGTAACTTTTTTAGGAACTATTAAACCCGTATGGTTTTGTCTTTAATACATAATTATAAAGATGGCTGATTACGATATTAACATGGATGAAATCGGCAGAGACGATGAGCATGATGATGATGATAACTTCGAGGATTCCATCACAACCTTCGACAAAACACCCGGCGAGGAAATAGGTGGCGCTACCAGCAGCGTTGGTCAAAGTCGGGAATTGCTCGAGGGAGCTGTAAACGACTACTACAACAATTTGGCAGAAATCGGTCTGGTCCCGTCTGTCGGTCACGACTACTCCAAGTTCGAATTGGATATGCGTGGTAGGTTGCGACTAAAATCATCAAATATCCCGATCATCAACATGAATACCGGTAAACCCCTATCGCTAAACACCATTGCCGGAAACCGGGGCGGTGGCGAAATCATAAAGAACGAACTAGGATTTCCAGATTGGGCGCGTGGTAAAACAATTATGCCGGCCCGCGCTGTAGAGGCCCTACAGTCTACCGACGAAACGATGGCGAAGACGGCCACCGCGATAGAAATGGTAGAGCTCAGCGAGGTCCCTCAAATAGCCACCGACGCTATTAACACGATGGAGACCACGTTCAGCGAAAACGAAATACTCAACGATGACCCACCGTTACCTCTTCGAGAACTCCGTGGACTCGATAAGGCTCAACAAACGGTCCGGGGCGAACTGGTCCTTAACCTCTCCAAACTCATGGTGCTGGATGAACATATCGCGCTAGAAGAAAGAAAACTGGAGGAAGCCGGTGACGATAGAGAATCTACCGAGCGAATCACCGAACGCCTGCGGTCGTTGCGGGACGAAAGAGAAGCTCGATTGGAGGCTGCCTCGACTAACCGTGAGGCTCTCCACACCCAAATAAGTCGGATCCGCGAAACAATCTCGAGGGTTCTGCACGAGGACACGACACTCGGTGAGCGTCTTCGCACTCTGTTCAGAGAGCAGGGCGTCACGATAGCAAGCATCCTCGCAGCTGTCGGCATGACAATATCAACCATAGTTCTAGCTTTCACTGGCGGTGCGGCGCCACCACCAGCACCCGCGCCATCCGGTGGAGCCAAGGAGTGGGTAAAAAAACAATTAAAAGCCCTCGCCAGTCTCGTGGCTAAATTAGCCGAAAAGGCGGCTGCCGCACTACCTGGACTGATCGGAAGTATCGTTTCTTACTTGTTATCTATATTAGCAAAAACGGCCGGATGGCTCGCCAAAAATACTTGGGCTTTAATCGTGGCAATCGCCGGTCTCCTACTATTCTCCGCCAGAGAGTTCCTAAAACCAAAGCGCGAGTAGTCCTATCACCACGAGGGCGAGGACGAGCCCTAATTTCTCCTCCTCGTGTGTTGTGCTTCCAATTTCAACATTGTTGATGATTGGTGTTTCCGCTCCTGTTCCCTCAACACTGTTGACGATTGACTTGGGGGGACTCAATTCGTGAATTGGGGGTGCTGGGTTCAACTTCAATCCCGATTGTGTTGAGTGAGGCGCATCCAATCGCGATTGGCTTGGGTTTTTATGACTGTCTTGGTGGAGGGTTTAATGATATCCGTGTTCACGTTACCGTTGTGGCCGATTTTTTTATTGACGGTGGCGATTACGATCTGATTATTGTAATCGTCAACCGGGTCGTCTCGTAGTATCATATTGCTCGGCGCCATATAAAGACCTATTCCAAATACATAGTCTACTAGGGTGCTGGCATTCTGCAAAACGTCTTGATAATTCTGGATCGCCTTCTCCAGGTCCACCTTAGCTGATATGGCGTCCTCGACAAGTGCCAATAACTGTTTTTGCGCGTCAAAGGCCGTTCCGACTACTATTATAGAACTGCGAGTTTGCTTCTGTGCGCCGAGGATGGCCCAGACGTACGTGCGAATGGAGTCGTTGAGGCGGGTAACACCGACCTGCGTAAACCCTAGACCGTCATCCAATATAAAGGTTTCTATACCCTTTTGCACATTTCTGTCTTGTAAAATATACTGTACGTGAGCCTTTGATGGTGATAACCATGTACAGTATTTGGAATCACACGTGTGCCCTCTAGCCACTTCAGCCCCGAATGTCATGTTGGAGGTATTAAAATTGTGTTCCGTCCAATTTACCGTGTTTCTGAATGGTGGTGGTGTTGGGTAACTCGGAGTATAACTCCCGACCGCCAACCCTGTAAAAGCAGGTTTCGTTCTGACATAGTATGTCCCGTGCTCTAGACCCCTAAGATGAACGGTGCCAAGGCTGTTGCTGTTCGGGTATACTTTTTGTCTCCAATCCGAATCTTTTGAAACGTTAAATTCGTTACACAGTCTTTCGAACGCCCTACGGTCGTATGTGTTGGAAATGGGGTTCCAGCCGTCGTCTTGAGGTAGTGGACTACCTAGTTCTTTGATAATCCTCCTAATAATATAATATACATGAAAGTTGTTGTAGAAGCTACTGCTCAGCATGGTGTTACTGGCTTTTATGTGGTCTTTGAAAGAGACACCACACCCGGTTGTGGCACACCACACGGCAAAATTTAGTTGGTTCTGCCAGAACTGCATAGGGTTGTTGTTCCAGTTTGTTGTGACATCCTGTGTAATGGTTTTAGGAAGTCTGTACTTTTCAAATATGTTAGGGAAATTGGTGTCGAAACCCAGGCCCAAACTGACTCTTATTTGGGGGTGCACAAGCTCACCAATGGTGTTCTTTTGAGTGTATACACCACCAACTTTATAGTTTGCATTAGAATTAAAGCTAAGTGCTTTGGTATCCATTGAAATATATTATTATGTTTGCTACTATCACTAATGTTCAAAAAGAGAGTTGTGAACTTCAAAAATCAATCGACAACTGTTGCGGAAAACGCCGGTTGGGCCTCAGAACAATCACCTTCACGGTCGGGTGGCAGAATGTGGGAAAGAGTGAAGGGTTTTACTATGTGAAGGATGAACAACAATTAGGTGTAAAGCTGCCTCACGGACTGTGGGGAATAAGACAGCTCAAAGATTTTGTCAACTCAGAGCTTGACGGTATAATCAACCTCACAGTATCGAAGGCTACCGGGCTCGCACAATGACCCATCAGCCCTGATAATAGGTAGTGGTCCCTCCCCGGGGGTTGGGTATTAAACTCGGTTTTAGAGAGACATACTCCGTAAATAAAGGAGTGTTTGTTTACCTCGGGTGAGTACGTCGGTGATAACCCGGTGGACTTCGCCTTCACGAAAACTCTCAGGGTGCACCTGGATCAGGTGAACACGTCGTACAACACGGTAGAAGGATCCCCCAGCACATTACTGAAAACCGTGCAAGCCAGCGACTGTTTCTTTGGGGATACGGTGACCTTAGACTTCCCACACCCCGAGATGAAAGTTTTGGAAACGGGACACATCCACGAATTTACGGTCTCTATTCGCGATGATCAAGCGAGAAAGTTGAATAACTATTACCCGATTTCGGTAGTTCTCGAAATTTCCAATTGAGTATAGGTGCCCTAATATTATAATTTAATTTAAAAAAAATTAATTATAAGTATATACGGACCAGGTAGTTCTTCCGATTGGGTGACAAATTCAAAGAATTTGGAACCGGCAGAAGGGGGATTCATCCCGACAGAGAGCGACCTTTTAACTACTGGAAAAACCAAGGCCCTGATCAATAAAACTATATCGAAGGCCACAAACGGGATTCACAAGAGTCTACTATCACAACTTAGATAATATGCCCTGGCTGTGAATACACAAAGTCGTGAAGAAACGCATACGGAAATAAACGATCTAGTTGAAAAAATAATCGAATTTCGGAAAGAGGCCCGGTTGGGGGTTGAGAGAGCCCGAGAAGACCACCAGGCGAACCTTATGGAGGCTTATAGGGTGTTTAACTTAGATGACTCTCTCATCAGAGAAGCGACACTTACCGAACTAGGAAAACAAATAACCAAATTTCGGTTGGATCTTGATGGAGTCCGAACGTGTATTGATAAAGTCCGAGAAGACCACCAGGCGGACCTTACGGAGGCTTATGATGCGTTGCGCTTAAAGGACTCTCTCATCAGAGAAGCGGTACTTACTGAACTAGGTGAAAAAATAACAGAATTTCAAAAAGATACCCTGTTGGGGGTTGAGAAATACCAGGCGGCCCTTACGGAGACTTATAAGGTGTTGCGCGAAGAGGACTCTCTCCCTTAAGAGAATCAGCACTTACTAAACTAGACGAAACAATAACAGAATTTCAAAAAGAGATCCGGTTGGGGGTTGAGGGACTCCAAGAAGACCACCAGGCGGCCCTTATGGAGGCTTATAGGGTGTTTCGCTCAGAAGACTCTCTCAACAGAGAAGCAGCACTTACTGAACTAGATGAAAAAATAACAGAATTTCGAAAAGAGGCCCGGTTGGGGGTTGAGAAAGCCCGAGAAGACCACCAGGCGTCCCTTACGGAGGCATATAGGGTGTTGCGCTCAGAAGACTCTCTCAACAGAGAAACAGCACTTACTGAACTAGATTGAAAAATAACCGAAAAACTGAAACGTGTTCGTAGAGCCGCCACCAAAGCGCTTGAGGAGGCCTCTAAAATATTCGTGCTGAGGCCCATACCTCTATCGGGGGGCTTGCCGGATTGGTGGAAACATTGAAAACGCAAAAACGTGTCATCACAGTTTGGGCTGAGAAGCGGGGCCCATTGGTTGATGGGCTCTATGAATATTCGTTCGGTGCCAAAGCGAGTAATAAATATGGGGGATACGCAATGACATCTCCAGGTACACTTCTCCGAATGGCTGTCTGCTCGGTTAATGCTAATGGTAAACCTGTGGGTGCGGTCGTGATAAATCTTGTAGTGGATGGGGAAGAACGGGGGGGTTGGAGTCAATAAACTCGCTGGAGATATTTCATCGGAGGTTTTGTTCGCCGGTGATGATCTAATTAGACTTTCCGAAGGTAGTGTTATTAACTTTGTTACGAAAATCGCTGACCCAGCGAGTTCTTCCACTATTGTTACATTGTTAATTGAACTTAATTTGTAAAATACTAATATATTGAAAATCATGAACGAATCACCGTATCCGATTGTCAATACCAATCCACCAACACTGTATCCAATTCTCAATACCACTTCATCAACACTGTATCCAATTAACGAAAGAAGTTCAGATTTTAGGTTGAATAATATCGTTGCTATGCAGGATATTTTAGTTAGAGAATGTGCAAATAGAAAAAGACACGCTAAAAAATATATAGCGCGCGCGAACATAGCTGAAGCATCTAGTACGGTTCTGGCAAGTTTTATATCTGTAATGAGTGGTGCGGGGACTGCTGCAACGCTATCTACAATTGTAACGGTTCCACTTGCAGGGGTTTTGAGTGGAATTACCGTTTTATCTGGAATACTTTGTATGGTAATTAGGGCGGCGGGTGGAAAACTCTAGAAAAAAAGTAGAAAACATGATAGAATATCCGTTCTCGCTAGGTCTAAGAAAAATAGCATCGACGTTATGGTGTCCAAAGCGTTGTCCGATAAGAAAATATCAAATTTAGAGTTTGAATCCGTGGTGGAAGAAATGGGGAGATATGAAGAATTAAAAAATGATATTAGAATGACGCGCGCCACCATGCCCAAAATTTAGTGTACTGATTGGGATAAATTTAGGGCAAAACTTGGAAATAAAGTCGGAGGAAATGTTACAGCATTGTGATATTTTATAAAATAATTTTTTAAAAAATAATTAATTTTCTTATAATTAATTATAAAATTAATTATATTGGTGCAGTAAACAAATTTACATACCTATACAACATGTGTTTCACTGAGAATTACGCCGTAATCGCATAACAAATTCAGTCGAGGATTACACTGTAATCGCCTGTGTACACACCGTCTGTGTAAATTGATACACTCGGCTATCAATTTACACATGGTTCATAACCCGTGTAATTGATACACTCGGCTATAAATAACTGTCTGTTTACCTCGGCTATCCATTTACGCATGATTCATAACCCGTGTAATTGAAACATTGTCGTTACAACATAAATTAATTACTATGTAATAATAGGGGGTGTTCAGCTTTAAATTATTAAACAAAATTACAAAATTAATTATAAAATTAACAAAATAACGAACCATCCCATGTTTTCTTTCGCCAATAGGTATTAACAAATAATTATAATTTGCAAACCATTTGTATGTTGTATAGGAAACTGATGAGTATATATACGTTTGTTGACCTTTCAACAATTGGTCTCATCTCGTGTGTGCCGTGTTGTTGATCCGGTATGACGTCCGTCTCGTCTGTTTAATGGTAGCAGTTTATAAATATGTGTGTATTTGGTGATGTAATTGCGTAGCTCAAAGGTGCCGGCCTAAAAGATTTCTGCCTAAGAGCTTGCAATTTCGGAAACCAAATTCACAAAATTAGGCTCACCTTACTTCGCTGGTTTCTCTGAATTGAGGAATTGACAATGGGGTTAAAGGCGACCCGTAAAACTAGACTGTGAGCCAACAGATGCGTGGGCTTAAGAAAGGTCCCAACACCCCAGTGGCTGGGTGCCGGCTAAGAAATCTACCCAGTCGCTGGGGGTGTGTGCACGAGTGGAGGCTTTTGCTATTTTTCGTTCAATATATCTTTATAAGCGATATCGTAGAAATATTCGTAAACGAATCGTTGGGTTTTAACAATTTTATATAATAAACCTTAGTTTTATATCCGATACGCATTATCCGTCTTAATGTTTGTATTTGCCTCTTGCATAGTTCACATAATTGTCGGTATAATATTGTAAATGCAACGTTTGTATCGGAGCGTAATAAATTACGCTGATATTTCATGTATTCGATATCGCCTAGTGTTTTCATTTTATAGAATTTATATATAGGACTATAACCCCCGTATTCTTCGTAAACTTCTTCGACACAGGCATTATAAGCTTTCAATTCCAATTGTATTTTATTATCCATTTTCTCTAATAATTGGTATTGTTTTTTCTGTTCAATTTCCAATATAATTGGGACTCATTTTGACTCCCTCTTTTCAAAATTATTTTCTCAAAAAATCATAAATTTGCTGTCGGGAGACAATTTCCTTGTTAACCAATTTTTTGTTTTTCGGGGGTGGTGGGGGTAGAATAGAGGGTTATACATGATATCACCGTAGGTGGTATCATTTTGACTCCCTATATACTACTCATGTTATAGTACATTACAGTTTGCAGTGTTTAAAGATGGATGGGGTAACAAGTGACAAAGGGCACATGGCCACAATCCCTGATCCTTACAATCCTGATCCTTATATTACGGAGTATGCAGATGCAGCGTCAAATCTGATTAAAGTAGGTTAATAAACACAAATAGGTGGTGTTTCATTTTATAAGAAATATATTGTTTCAATCGCAAATGTGCTGGGTAAAAACAAAAATGAGTTGTTTTAGTGGTGTTGATCATGATCTACGCTGTTGTGTTAAAACTCCTAGCTGATCAGGATCTACACATTTTAAATTACATATGTATGTTAAATAAAAGTTACTTCTGATCAAGAACTACACTGTAATTTAATAAAAATGTAGTGTACAAATGTGCTAAGTTAACTTTAGTAGTTATAGCTGATCAGGATCTACATAATATAAATTGTGACGTTTTTGTTTCCTGCTCGATTTAATAATTCATTACATGTACATATTTAAAACATTTAATAGCTAATAAAGTCATGTTTATACACACGTTTACTTTACTTTAACCTAAATTGTGGTATGTAACTTTCTGCCTGGCAGAATAGCATTTTTTATCAGTTATCACCAATTAAGTCCATTGTTAAGCATAACAATAGTGTCTCACTTTCCCAAAATGCAAAAAAAAAAAAATTCTACCTCAAATACAGAATGTTGGGAAAGTGAGAACACCCCGATTATGTTATTTATATCTGTATAGCGGGCACTTGTAATTTTTAAAACTGGTGGAATAGTGACACAATTATACACTTATTTAATTCATATAAAGAACCTTTTGTGCATACTGAGTGGGCATGCACCTTTAATAGCATAGTCCCTGATCATTCTGCGTATCCATACAATTTGATCGGCACCTAAGCATTTGTCATTCAGTCTACAAAGTAGAATGTGTAATTCAATGGGCCAATGGAATAAGGGGGCTTGCGAACTCCTTTGTGGAGTTAGCCCTCATTATTCCACTCGCCCTTCAACTTCATATTACTATATCAGTATTCGTATATAAAAGTGTTTTTAACCATTTCAACACCACAGGCCTGTATAGTGGTATTGGCAAATAATGTAGATCCAGATGAGCCGGCTCGTGACGAGCCATCTCATCATGATCTGTACTTTTTGCAAGTAATTTTCATATTTTTGAGAACAAAAACGCACCATTTTCAAAAATGGACTCGTCTCAAAATCATTTTGTGACGATTAGATTGGTTGGAAAATCAGCATATCAAAGTCTATATTATACTTTATAGTAGGGGGGCAAGCCCCCATACAAATTAATTTTGTTCAACCCGAGATAGTAAAAGCAATGACTACTTTAAATCAATGCATTATATCATCCTGAACACGAATCTGGTGTCGGTCAATCAACTCAGCCACCTGAGTTGATTGACCGACACCAGACAAGATCATTTGTTGGGGTCGTTAAGTGCAAATAGGTCAAATGAGTGCAACATTCAATCTATTTTGATAGTACAATATGTACTTGCATACTGTTACAGAAACATTTGATAAAGTATATTTTATTGGTGATTATTGTTATATGGGGTATATACAATGCGATTCGGTTGGCTGGGACTTCTCCATCATTGAACATATCAATATATTAAAGATGACCGCCAAGTATCAATATTTAGCTGAAATATGTACTTGTTTGATGACAAATAAGCATTGGATCTTGATCGGACGGACGCAAAAACATTTTTGGATATCATGTATTAAGCTTAAACATATATGTAGGCTATTAAATATATGTGAATCCAACATGGCCGCCAAATATTCATCACAATCAGGCAGCATTATCTAAACTGTCGTTGACTATATCTTGGAAACTAGGCTATATAATATTTAGGTTTTCATCTGAGATATGGTTAATACAAATAGATCGACGTTTACACTATTCAAAACGAGTGTGTTTAATTCAAAATGGCCGCCACTTGTTCCCCAAAAACTCGAAAGTGTTTGTATGTAATGTTTATTTTTTAGGGTATATTTATTCATTCGCTTCGGCACCCTAAACCACTAGCAAGGACACAAGTCATTTGTAAATTTGTTCATTCAAAATTGCCACCGTGTTTAGTTAATATATTGTGGTACTGGTACTTTTAAATTACAAATCTATGTCTGTTCAGACTAGTAGTTCGCTTATAATACACCAGGTGATGCTCGAATTAGGTTAAGCTCATTGTAGAGTCAGCATCTTTAAGCATATACTATATGTACTGTTTGTTTTACATATATTCTACTCTATTGAGTCTTACGTTATCATATACGTTGTAAATTGCACTATGATTTCATATGTATGCAAAATGCATTGCGACTAGTACATATACTAAATTTCAATCATATATTGAACTCTTATATGCTGGTGTGAGGCTAAGTACCATGTCATTCCAATTACTTTAGACTTAATGATAACCAACATACAACTTGCTATTAATGCAATCCATGTAAAATAGTATGTATTACAATTTCCGAGAATATCCATACATTCACATATGCCGACTCGCACGAATAATTTGGCGAATAGGAAATACACGTGCGATGTTCATAGTGGACTGGTAGGTAAACATGTAAAACAGGTGCGTCCGTCTAATGACGTCACGTGACCATTTTTTAAAGTAACGTCATTGTGAATTCGAAAAGGAATATTGTGTGTGATTGGAAAAACATCAATACTTTGAAACTGTAATGGCATGGGCACTGCCACTGGTGGAAACTAATCAACACTGACATGCGATGGGCATGCATCAGTCGATTGTTGACAACGTTTTGTCACATGAGTGTAGGATGTTCTTTGGACGACTATAGCAAGGCTCGAGAGGCGTTACGTGAACGCTGGAGACGTTTCACATTTGCTACATAAACGATGACTGTGTATTTTGGCGCTGCGAGCAGGCAGATGGATGCGTCTTACATTCTTTTGTAATTGCTCCCATTCTGTAACAGCGAGTCAAGAAACTTTTCCAATAGTAGTCGACGTCGTGTATTTTCTAAAAAAGCCAGCAAACACTTTCATACGTTACGCTGGTAGGCAAACAAGGCGTGAAATCAAAGTTTCACATTTAACACGAAATCACCGACGTCGAGGGTTGGTATGGTCACGTACACACGCACGAACATGCATTCGTTGGTGGAGTACAATAAGATGTTACGACAAATTCAGATTTCTGTTACATCACGCGTACAACAACGACGCTAACAACCAGATACGTTAGATGTGTGTCAGAAACGTGTCATTGACTGGCGGAACACATCCCACAACGTGCTATACGTCTATTACTTCCGCCAATGGGTAGATATTGTCCAGCTTTAATGAATTACACACAAGGTTGTGCGAGATACTAAACATTGCAAGTGATTGTTTCGACCCCATGGTATTCAACGACACATACAGGGCACATTACGTCAGTTAACAATATTATGTTTCGTATGGTTATAGAGGGATGGTATACCAACAATAAAATGCCCAATTGGAATAAAATAATGTTATAACAGTCGATAATATAATAATATAAGTATGTATGTAGCATTAAATTTTGTGTTCAGTATAAATGTTATATACCTGTTTTACCTATTGTTTTTACAGTTATTTTGTCACTTGGGACACCGACAAGCACACTGGTATTGCCAATGTATAGTGTTGCCAATTTATTGGTATTCCATATTCATTTTATTGTCGTTGATATTACGACTTTCTTATAATACGAAATGTGTCGGCAAATAGTTTTCAAGTATTAATGGTGCGAATATGACGTATGCAAATGCAGTAGAATGAATATTCCCATAATAGTGTGTTCTGTTCGTAGTAACGTCGGGCACTGATGGGGATATTAGCATAAATACTTCTTGGAATAAATGTCATAGCGCAAGACACAATGGAGTGGGGTATTGCATATCAAAAAGCTAAGCATACTTATTCGCAATGAGAAAACGCTGCTTTCATTATGTGGACAGCGAATACTGATAGGTGGTTACTAGCCGGTCAAGTTCATAATTTGTCAACTTCCCTTGGATCTGTCAATCGCCCTATCTACCCTTTGTGTACCGCATTAATAAATTGATTATCGTTGTTGTTATGTAGCTAATATAGGCTTTGAGGCAGCTAGGGGGACCGGGGCACATTCCCTAAGAAAATTTAGAAATCCATGTGGTCTAAAACGCCATTTCCTTCATTCTCAGCAAACACTGAGGATATCATACGACTCCCTTTATTATAAAATGATTTTATATTGACAATAATTCTTATTTTAGTGCATAAAAAGTGGGCATCAAGGCAGTATGGGCTAGAGGGAGTGGGGAGGCGGGTGGAGGTGGGGTCGTCCGGCAACGCCGATCACTTGGTTACGGGCCTGTTTCAATAATAAAATTAAACCTTGAGTTCACGGACATGTTAACAAAAGTGATAACCTTGCAAATTGTGTAATGTTTAGTGGCTTTAAGCGGCCTGTCGGTATCTAATGTATTTCCATAGTTCTTATGAATGGATGAATGAATTATATTCACGTTGGCGGCCATGTTTGATTTACCGTTTGTTTTGTGGCGAAATATCATTCGGTACAGTTTGAAACACCAGCCTTGTATCTTTTAAAAAATGCAAATGTGGTTTCCACTTAGAATTCATTTCTTTATTATTTTGTCGACCGACATAGCCTAAGAGCTGAAGCAATACTTAGCAGCCACCTGGAATATCCCAAATTGTCCAATAATAAGTGTATTACATGGAATCATTATTTTCTTTTATAAAATCCATATGCACTAATAACAGACAAGTTGGAAACAAATCAAATATAAAAGTACACGAATGTATAGCTATTTATTTTCGATATTCCACACACATTAGTAGTAATGGGTGGCACTATGGCATGGTTTTTTAACATGTGTTTTTTACATAGACGGATTTTACCCTTGCACCGGTTGTCTATGTAAAAACCACATGTTAAAAAACCATGTCATAGGTGCCACCCCTTATTACTCCCATTATCAGGGTTGGAAACTTCTTGTATTACGTTATAGTGGCTAACAAACCGTGCCATAGTGCCACCCCTGAACCATTTTGTTGGAGATTCGTGAATTTTATCCGGGGTGGAAACTTCTTGTATCATGCTATAGTGCCACCCCTGAACCATTTTGTTGAAGATTTGTGAATTTTATCCGGGGTGGAAACTTCTTGTATTACGTTATAGTGGCTAACAAATCGTGCCATAGTGCCACCCCTGAACCATTTTGTTGGAGATTCGTGAATTATATCCGGGGGTGTGGAAACTTCTTGTATCACACTATAGTGTTACCCTGAACATTTAGCGGGGTGTACTGTTCCCCCATATAATTTTAAAATATTTTTGACAACTCCAATATTATCAAATACATATGAAAATTTCCTAGAAATATTTTTCATCCACTTCGGACAACTCTAATATTGACAAAAGTTAATGAAAATAAATATTGATTGTAAATCAATATATTGGTATTTTTCAATTTATGGTAAAATTGAATACGAGATATGTAAAGTTGTAATAATATTTTATTGAACAATAGCATATTTACAACATGTATGTTTAACATTCAAGAGGTATGATCTATTTCCATTGGTTCAAACTATCTCTGTCCATGAAGCGTGAGCAATGGGAGCACACACACCTTGTTTCAGTCTCACTAATCCGTACTATTTCCATTGGTTCAATCTGTCTCTGTCCATGAAGCGTGAGCAATGGGAGCCTTAGTCCAGACATTGTTTCAGTCTTTCCACTATTCCGTAAGTTCGGTTTACATCGCTTAAATAAGAAATTCACAATATTGTCATTTTCAACAACTTCGTTTCTCCATTGTTCAAATGTTAATTGTTCTACTTTATTCCTTGAATCTTTGAAGAACCCCGTTGTTACTAATAGGGCTTTCTTGAACTCTTCAAACATCTCTATTTTCTCTAATTCATCCTTGATGATCCCGGGTATAAGATATTGTTCATTTGATACTTTTAGTTTGAAAGCAAGTATCAATGCTTTCCTGTATGCTATGTGATTTAATAGATCTGTCAGATGATTCATTGTTACTGCTTTCCTGTATGCTATGTGATTTAATAGATCTGTCAGAGGATTCATTGTTTCTTCAAGTGTGTCTATTCATAGAATGATTCAGTTATAATCCGTTCCTACTATTATAGTCTTTAATATCAATCTATTTCCAGGATTGTTTGACTTGTTTTTTCAACTGTTCCAACCACGATTCATTGGGTCTAAAACGGATTTTGTTTTTAATTTGTACCCACAGTCTGTATGCTTCCAATTTATCTTGATCGTCCAATGCCATATCTTTGATAATTGGATACCATTCTTCCATAATTTTATAGTGATCTAATTTCCGTAGAGCTGTCAATATGAATAAATCTGTTTGTTCAGACGTATCTGTGAATAAGCACAAGTCATGCTGTAATTGACTTGGATGTTCAACCTGACATCCATAACAATTATCATTTACTTCTTTTTTAAGTAATGATTGAAATTGTTCAACCATACATCTGTTGAATGTGTCATGTATTGTCTTTCTTTGTCGGTGTGTTTCTCGGGATTTCTTTACCAGACAAACATCGTTTTGTAACCACAACTCATAATTATACCCCATCATTTTTATTGTTTATTATCTAAAAGTACTGTATAATATTTGTTGTTTCTAGAGCGAATACCTTGAAGATAATGGTTTATGACAAAATGCAAAACGTTTATATAGTGTGTAGGTACAACTAATTATAAGGTTTTCCTATTCTAAATATTTGTATTGGCCCTGAAAAGGGCCTTTTGTCTTGATCGTCTAATTCAAGTTTGCTGTTTATCATACCTGATCACTCTTTTGATGTATTTTGCATGGCCATGACAGTCCCGTGATCCACAGCTTCTACATGTTAAGAGAAATATGTGTGTAGACCTTTTGCTGGGTTTTCCAGGAATCGCAAATGATGGTGCTGGAGCTCGTCGGATCTCCTCATCCCAGTCTTCTTGCTGTGATTGTACACTCGCTCTCTCATCATCACCCCAGTTTTCTGCAGGCTTCGACATCGTGTTCGATGAAACATGTGAAGTATGTGTTAAAAACACATGCTTTTATACCCATCAAACGGATTGACCTACTTTTGGTAGTTTAGTCATTTTTCAGATTTTCGTCCAATCAGAAAGCGCGTTGCAAAAACGTTTTCTTTGTGATAACCATATCCAAACCACTTGTATCAGTAACCTTTCGACATTTGACACAATACATAATTTTATAATATAATTTTCTTTTTTAACAAATATTCCATTTACAGTACTCTTTTCGCGTATTTAATTGAGGGATACTGGGATAACTCTTAATAATTTTAGTTTCTATGTTGACATCCCCCGAAAAAGGAATTGTATGGCTGTATAGATGAAGCAAAGGTTTAAGATCCTTATCGAAATAAATCTGACTATCCTTCCCGTATGTTCTAGAACTTACTAACATATAAATCTTATTTTTTACTATCACAATTATCTTTGGACAAATACCAAAAGGTTTGATATTTGGGTGATTTATAAATTTTTACATTATTAATAGCGTATTCTCCGTTTAATATGCATATATAACAATTTTTGAGGAAATCGAAACATTTACATTCTTCGGCTTTCGGATGCTGGTCACAATGTTTTCTTAGTTGATCCATTTTATTTAAAAAAAAGCGTTGCAAAAAGGTTTTTACAGTCAAGCTTGTTTATTTAACAATATTTTATTGATCAACAATATATTTACAACATGTAATACATAGTGTATATTCAATCAAAGTCTCAATGTGTTGTAACCGTATGGTACAGTATTGAAATTGTCAACAATGACACGTTTCGTGTACACAGACCTAAATCCTAAATGTCTTGCTTTGACATTCACTCGTTACTGTTCTGTTTGCATGTCTCCGGATTTTACATGCATACACAACTTTCACTTCGGTACTTCGGTCCTCTGCACATTGAACATATGTATCAAAGTTCACTACTTGACTTGTGTTGTAATCGAGTGTAAGTCCTTTAACTTTGCATTTGGATTTCATTTCCCCAGCATTTGTTATCAACTTGTACGCATAACTCTTAGGTCCTAAACCCCTAAAACTTATTATTTTATTTCTTGGTTCTTCATCAGTCCATTTACCAAGCCTACTATTGATTATGGAGGGGGGGGGGGGGAGTTCCATGAATTCTGCTTGTGTATGTACATACAACTGTCTGTATCGAAATACAAGACACGCTCATTTAACTTTTCCAAAACACTGTATAGTTCAAGTCTTGCATATGCTGTTACATATGATCCCACTACAACGTTTGATGTTGCATGGGATTCAATGTGTTCAAGCCTAGTTTGATAGTTAATCAATATGAATGGACATTCATTATCAAATATTTCTACGTGTTTTACCATTATACATGGATTTGAAATCAAATCAAAATATTTTGAAGGATTATTGATGTATTCCGTTTGTGTCATGATTTCATGTTGTGCCAATTTACCCCATAAGAAATTTAACATAATCATGGCAAATGCTCTACGACCAGTATTTGTTTGTATGTTTGATGGATCAAGACAAATACCTTCAGCTTCTTCATAGTCCATAACAAATGTTTCTTTGTCTTTTTCTGTTATACACCATCCGGGGTAACCACTTGCTTCTTGTTTGATTTTAAGAAAATTGTCCACATACCCCGAGAAAAAATCATCAGATTTTTCCGAAAAATGCCATACTTCATACCCGTCTAACAACGTATAGCCACAGTCCAATGCTTTAAACAATTCTATTGATACCCATGTACCAACCAAAGCTCTTTCTTCAATTGTATGTGCACACTTTGTAGAACTTTCTTCTCCACATGTTCTACATAGCGAAAACATGAGTTTATTATTACAATGTGTTGGTAACACAGGATGAAATAGATTGGTCGGGGGGAGAACTTTACATGTTATCAAACCCTCATACTGTCCGATGTTTTCTACATCAATATTTTCTTTTGTCAAAATATCGGGGTGTCCTATCGGATATTCTTTGTGTTTACATACAAATGGATACAATGAACAAATATCAATATATTTGATGTCATCATCTGAAATTTCTTCAATATCATATTTAATTTGTATAGCATTACAACGTCCACCAAACAATCCTTCCCTAGGTTCAATCGGATCACAGTTTGGAAAGAATTGTTCGATCATCTTTTTGTATTCTTTATCAGTTTTCATTTTCAAATCAAACTCATGCTCCCACATAGTGTGAATTTTGCAAACACTTACACTGAAATATTCCAATCTTTCAAATGTTTGCGAATATAAATTTTGCATTGTTTCACCATTTATCGGTTTTTTTAGATTACGATTTGGGTAACATTTAGGACAACCATGCCATAGGTCACCGAGAAACTCATAGATAGTATTTGATTCTTTGTGAAACCCATCTACAGTATAAGGACCAATTTGGTATTCACCACCATTGTTTGCATATTGGATAACAATATTGTTTTCGTGTGCAATACTTTGCATCCATCGAATACCTTTCATTGAAAATTTGCGTTTAATCGGATCTCTGCTTGAAATAATTCCGATCTGATTATTTGGCATATATTTGTTACGCCAAACTTTGTTACATGCATCAGCGATTGTACTGGCTTCTAGAAACGGATCTATACCCCCATATTCCATGAATACCTTCCTGAATTCTCCACAACCACGTCTCAAAATATCTACATCCGATCGACAATATTTTTCCATTTCTTGTTTGAAATTGAAACAATCGTTGTTTTCCACACGTTCGTTATACCATGATAAAAACATTTCCCAAGCAGTTATCCCCATGTGAAGAATGAATTGACCATCATACGCTTTGAAATTATGTGCAATAGCTGTAGCACCTTTATGTTGTTTTAAAAACAACCAATTACAAAATTCTGTCAAAGTATTTTTTTCCTTC
>CM055267.1:31927737-31976001 GCA_029237695.1 Conchocele bisecta
AGAAAATATGATTAAGCGCGAATTAAAAATAAACTATTTCAATTTTTATGGGACAATAAACCGGATACAATAAAAAGAGATACTATCATTCAATCTTATGAAAAGGGAGGTCTAACAATGTTAGACATAGAAAGTTTTATAACTTCGATAAGAGCTTCATGGGTGAAAAGGATAAGCGACACAAACACCAAAGGTAAGTTGAAAAAGATATATGAAAACAGACTTAAGAGATATGATGGAAACCTTATCTTTGATCGTAACATAACACCAGAAGATATAAAGCACAACAGTGAAGACACATCTTTTTTAAATAGCGTTTTGATAGCTTGAGCACGTATAAATTATTCGAAAAAAAAAACGAAATTGTATCCAAAGAAATCATTTGGCATAACTCAAACTTAAAACATAAAAATAAAACATCATTTTTAAAAAACTGGTATGGAAAAGGAATTAAATATATTGAACAAATATATGATTACAGAGCAAATGCTTTTTTACGATTCGCAGATTTTGCAGAAATATTTAGTATAAGAAATGTAGATTTCAAAAAATATAAACAGCATAAATTCAGTAAGGAGTGAAAAAATAAAAACAGAACAAATGAACATTCCCTCTAACACTGCAGCCCCAATATCAAAAATACAAAAAAAATGCAAATGTGGTGTTAACAAAATACTAAATATATCACAAATAAACCGGACAAAAATAGAAATAATAAAATCTGAATAAAAATTGGCAACTGAATTTCCAGACTCTAATTTATGCTGGCAGCAGATTTACATATTACCGTTAACATGTACAGTAGACTCAAAACTTCGGAATTTTCAATATAATATATAATGCGAATTCTGGGGACAAATACATTGCTTATCGTTGTAATTTCGTAAGTAGCAGCCTGTGCGATTTTTGTTCAATGTATACTGAAAATATAAAACATCTATTTTGGGAATGTACTCATGTGCAACACTTTTGGTCACAGCTTAGACCGTTTTTAAACAGCAAAGACATGAATTATACAGTGAATTTGCAGATCATCTCTCTAGGACTTAATGACAAATCGCAGTTGACACGAACATTTAATTTTATCATTATATTGGCAAAATTATTCATTATTAAATGCAAATATGAACATCGTGACATATAATTTGAACAATTTTTAAACTATGTATTTGCAGTACAGAATAGCCTTGGAAGAAGAAAGAGCCATTAACATAGATAAAATAGAACAACATAATATTAAGTGGGGTAGGTTTGACAATTAATATGTGTATATCACCATATAACAATCAAGTACATTGTTTACACACTCATGTAATATAGTAATCATGCTAAGTGTATCTGAACAGCATTAGCTATTATATATTACTGCACAAATACAAGGTTTGTTTACACATTCACCTTAAAATGTCTAACATCAATTTTTCCATGTTTATATGTGGCTATTATTTTGATCAAAATGAAGATTCGCTTCAAAATATTAGCATTAATGGCAAACACTGACAATCTTGAAGAAATGTCTCGCTTCGAACCGGCTCATCTGGATCCACACTCCTTGCAAAATCAGCGAATATTATATCGGGCTGAAGGGTTTATTTACATGTACACATATTGCAGAGGGTCACTAAATTAGCTACATGCATTATATATTACTGTATAAATAAAAGGTTTGTTAATATGTTCACACTAAAATATAGAACATGGATGTTTCATGTTAATTTTTGCTATGCAATTTAATCAAATGAGAGTTTCGCTTCAAACAAAATATTAGAAATTGTGGTAAATACTGCAAATCCCGAATAGACGTCTCGCTCCGAGCCGACTCATCTAGATCTGCAGTACTTGAAAAAACAACAGCGTAATGTGTGTAGAGGTGAACGGGTTAACTATATGTAGATTGTTCATGTTTATTCTTTACTATTCCAATGATTAAGCGAGGAGTCGCTTCAAATTTGCAGTCATATGATAACAATTAAATACTACAAATCCCGAAGAGACGTCTAGCTACGAGCCGGCTCATCTGGAGTTGCAGTACTTGCAAATATTAATGTATAGTCTATGCGGTGAAACATTTTAATACATGTCGACGTTAAATAGCGGATGCGGCTATGTCTGATTCACTCATTCTCGATTATATTAACTACATTACTGTATCATACATTTGACTTTTGTAGAGTAAATAATTTATAAACCATATTGATGTGTAAAACGTTCTAGTGTACTGACGTGTGTTACACCACGAGACAATCAATTACCCACTACAAAAGACTGTCACACTCACACCCACATCTACATATGATGTATAACATTTATAATTTGTTGGATAAGCGTTTATGTGTACATATATAGTGTTCACTTTACTAAAGTAAGCATGGTATTAGCACACACCTCTAATGACAAAATAAGAGAAAACTGATAAAATAAATATTGCATGAACTTTTGATATTGTGACAATGAACCTAGCATGAGATGGGGTAAAACCGTTTGGGACAATCATGTGTTGAGGCGACAACACTATTTGTTTGAGTAGTATAGAGGGATTCAAAATGATACCACCTAACGGTGGTATCATTTCTCCACCCTCTATACTACTCCACCACCCCCCGAAAAATCAAAAATTGGTTAACGAGGAAATTGTCTCCCACCAACCACGAAATATTCAAAATTGGTGTCATAAATACATCATGTTGTTTTCACGTCCAATTGAACATATAAATTTAATAGGTTATAATAAAATATTATAACAAAATGGATAATAAAATACACAACGAATTGGACGTTTATAATGATTTGGATGAAGGATTTTACGCTGTTGTTTCTACAGTATTAAAACACGGTAAAATGACAATACTATGTGATATCGAATACATGAAATATCAGCGTAATTTATTACGCTGCGATAAAAACGTTGCATTTACAATATTAAACCGGCAATTATGTCGCCGGTATAAGTATCAAATTTATATAATGAAGCGACTAAATAGGATCGGAGAAACACTACCGAAACATTATCAAACTAATTTTATAAAAACAGTTTAAAATCAAAGATTCGTTTACGGATATGCGTTTCTACAATATCGCTTTTAACGAAGAAATTGGAAAATTATTAGAAGAAATTGAAAATTATTGAACAGAACTAATTTATGTTATAATCACACCAAGCAGACGACAATGTTTCCAATTACACGTGTTATGAACATGTAAATTAGGTGTCCATTTTATAGAGAGATTACACGATTACGTCTTCCAGGATGAAACATAAACACACTGTAATAGTGGTATCATTTTGAATCCCTCTATACTACTGTAATATATACTATAAATTTTTTAATAACTGTGTTGAAGAACTTTACGAAGAATACGGGGGTTATAGTCCATATATAAATTCTATAAAATGAGAACACTAGGCGATATCGAATACATGAAATATCAGCGTAATTTATTACGCTCCGATAAAAACGTTGCATTTACAATATTATACCGGCAATTATGTCAACCATACAAGAGGCAAATACAAACATTAAGACGGATAATGCGTATCGGATATGAAACTAAGGTGTATTATATAAAATTGTTAAAACCCAACGATTCGTTTACGAATATACATTTCTACGATATCGCTTATAAAGATATTAATAATTTGTAAAAATTAAAAAAAAAAATAGCAAAAGCCTCCACTCGTGCACAACACCCCAGCGACTGGGCAGATTTCTAGCCGGCACCCAGCCACTGGGGTGTTGGACCTTTCTTAAGCCCACGCATCTGTTGGCTCACATTCTGGGTCGCCTTGAACCCCATTGCCATTGCCTCTATTAAGAGAAACCAGCGAAAGGTAAGACGAGCCTATGTGTGAATTTTGGTTTCCGAATTGCAAAGACTCTTAGGCAGAAATCTTTTAGGCGGCACCTTGACTACAAATTAACATCGCCAATCTACACACATATGCATAGACTGTACCATTAACAGTACGAGACGGAGTCATACCGGATCAACAACATGCATGCACGAGATGAGACCAATTGTTGTAAGGTCAACACACATATATATTACTCCAATTCAGTTTCCTATACATCATACACATGGTGTGCATTTTATAATTATTTATTAATACCTATTGGCGAAAAAGAAAACATGTGATGGTTGTTATTTTGTTAATTTTATAATTAATTTTATATTTTTTTTTTAATAATTTTTAAAGCTGACATCCCTATTATTACATAGTAATTTATTTATGTTGTAAAAACGACAATGTTTCAATTACACGGCGTTTTAAGGCCATGCGCTAAATTGATAGCCGAGGTAAAACAGGAGCCGATAATTCTCAGTTGTGGAAAAACGCATGTTGTTATAGGTATGTAAATTTGTTTATGCACCAATATATATTTTGAAAAATTGGAAAATTATAAAAAAATTAACGAATTTTTTTTTTTTTAAATTATTATTTTTATTTTTTTTTTTTTTAATTATTTTTTAAATTTTTTTTAATTATGTTATAATGGTGCTGTACATTTCCTTCCGACTTTATTTCCAAGTTTTTACCCTAATATTTATCTAACAGTTCACTCAATTTTTTGGCATGGTGGCGCGGCCTTGATCTTATATCATTTTTTAATTCTTCATATCTCCATTTCTTCCACCAGCGGATTCAAACTCTAAATTTGATATTTTCTTATCGGCCAAACGCTTTGGACACATCAACGTTGATGATATTTTGCTATTAGACCCCTAGCGAGAAACGGATTTCTATCATGTTTTCTACTTTTTTTCTCGCGTTTTCCACCCGCCGCCCTTATTACCATACAAAGTGTTCAGATAAAAACGGTAAATTCCACTCAACCCCCTGCAAGTGGAAATCATTAAAATTGTAGATAGCGATGCAGCAGTCCCCGCCCCACACAACACAGAAACACTTGCCAGAAAACCGTACTAGATGCTTCAGCTTGTTTGCCGCGCAGCCTAATATTTATTAGAGTGTCTTTTTCTATTTTGACACTTTCTCTAACTAAAATATCCTGCATAGCGACGATATTATTCAACCTAAAATCTGAACTTCTTTAGTTAATTGGATTACAGTGTTGGTGGAGTGGTATTGAGAGTTGAATACAGTGTGGTCGGAGTGGTATTGAGAGTTGAATACAGTGTTTGGGCTCCAGGTATTGACAATTGGAAGCGGTGATTCGTTCATAGTTAAATTTATTTCAATAATTAGTATTTACACATAAGTTAAATTAACAATGAGACATTAGTGGCAAGAAATTCTGAGTCACCGATTTTCGTAAAACAAGTTAATATCACTACTTGGGAAAAGTTAATTCGATCATCACCGGTGAACGAAAACCACCGTGCGAACTATCTTCCAGGATTTTAGGTGACTCAACCCACGTTTTCCCCATTACTACAATATTTTATCGCGACCGCGCCCACAGGTTTACATTAGCATTAACCGAGCAGACCGCCATTTGGATAACTTCACCTGCCGCTGTCATAGTGTATCCCCCTATTTATTACCTCGCTTGGCACCCGAACGAATATTCTAAGTGCCCCACAACCAATGGGGCCCGCTTTCGCCAAAAAATGTTATGACAGTTTTGGTGTTTTATTGTTTTCACTATTCCGGCACAGCCGCATTGTTTGCGTTATATGCCTCAGTACGGAATTTATAAGAGGAGCTCCTCAAGAGCTTTGGTCGCGGCCTCTTAGATCATGTTTCAGTTTTCGGTTATTTTTTCATATAGTTCAGTAGTGTTCGCTTCTCTGTTGATAGAGGTCCTCTGAGGCAACGCATCATAAGCCTCCGTACATGGTTGCCTGGTGGTCATTTAGGCTTTATCTATACCGACCGGGGTATCTTTGAAATTCGGTTATATTTTCATCTGTTTAGTAGGTCGTTCCTTGTTGATAGAGTCCTCTAGAAGCAACACCCTATAAGCATCCGTAATATCCGCTGGTGGTTTCTAGGGCTTTTATCAATACAAGTTCGGACTCATCAAGATCAAACCGGGTCTCTTTTTTAAATTCGGTTATTTTTTTCATATAGGTCGTAAGTGACGATTCTCTGTGTTGAGAGTCCTTGAGCGTAAACGCCCCATAGGCTCCGCATGGCCTCTTTGTGATCTTTCTCGGACCCCCCACCCCGACCTGGTATCTTCATAAATTCGGTATTTTTTCATTCTAGTTCGCAAGTGTTCGCTTCTTTACTGTGAGATTTCTCTAAGCGCAACGCATCATAAGCCTCCGCATGGCCTCTGCCAGGTTAGATGGTGGTCCTTTCGGACTGTTTATCAAATACCCGACGGGTCCTCTTTCGAAAATTTGGTTATTTTTTTATCTAGATTCAGTAAAGTGCCGCTTCTCTGATGAGAGAGTCCTCTGAGCGAACCTCATAAGCCTTCATAAGGTCCGCCTGGTGGTCTTCTCGTGCTTTATCAATACACGACGTGGCTCATTTCGAAAAATCGATTATTTTCCCGTCTAAGATCAGCAAAGTGTAGCTCTTTGCTGAGAGAGTCTTCTAAGCGCAAACGCATCATAAACTCCGTCGTAATGTCAGCTTACGGTCTTTTCGGGCTTTATCAATCCCAACCGGGCCTCTTTTTCTAAATTTGGATTATTTTTTTACCTAGTTCGTTTAGTTTCCGTATGCGTTTCTTCACGACTTTGTGTATTCACAGCACGGGCATATTCTTAAGTTGGTGATAGTAGACTCTTTGTTGTGATTCTCGTCCGTGGCCTCGATATAGTTCTATTAATCAAGGCCTAAAGTTTTTTTTGGTAGTTAAAAAGTCGCCCTTGTCGGGAGAATCCCATTCGGCAGGTTCCAAATTATTTGAATTTGTCACCAATCGGAAAGAACAACCTGGTCCGTATTATATACTCATAATGTTGATAATATATATACGAACATGCGTTTAATCTGCTAATTTTCTTAAAATTAATTAATTGAAATTTCTAGGCGAACCGAAATCGGGTAATCGTTCTTCAACTCTCGCCCTTTATCATCAAGAAATAATTCTTCAAACTCGGTGGATGTGTCCCGATTCCAAAAACTTTCATTCTCTGGGTGTGAGGAAGTCTATCGTTACTGTCTCACCATAGTAACATCGCTGGCGGGACAGTTTTCAGTAATGGCTGGGGGATCCCGTCTATCGTGTTGTACGATGTGTTCAACCGATACAGGTGCACCCTAGAGATTTTTCGGGAAGGTGAAGTCCACCGGTTTATCACCCCGACGTTTACTTTTTTCCCAAAAACCCCGGGCGGAAAAAAACTCCTTTGTTTGGGAGTATGTCTCTCTAAAACCGAGTTGAATACCAACCCGGGGAGACACTACCTTATTATCACTGTGATGATCATTGTTGCGAGCCCGGTAGCATTCGATACTGTTGAGGTTGATTATACCGTCACGCTTCTGAGTTGACAAAATCTTCTGAGCTGTCTTATTCCCACAGTCCGTTGAGCAGCTTTACTTCTAATTGTTAGTCCATCCTTCACATAGTTAAAACCATTCGCTCTTCCCCAACATTCTGCCATCCAACGTGAAGGTGAGTGATCTAAGGCACCCGGCGTTTTCGCAGAGTTGTCTATTAATTTTTGAGTTCCACTCCCTTTTTGAACATTAGTGCTATAGTAGCAAACATAATATTATCTTTCAATGGATACCAGAGCATTTAGCTTAACTTCTAATGTAAAGTTACGCGGTCGGAGGTTACCTACACACAAAAAGCGTTGTTAACCGCTTGTACACCAACCGTAACGGTTAGACGGACAGTGGCTTTGCCCCAACTTCGCCTTAACATCTTTGAACAATATAGGTTGCCCAAGATTACTACGATGGAGGTGGGTAAACGGCCTGGAAAGCAACACCGATGCAGTTTTGGCTGAACCAATTAAATTTCGCTGTTATTGTGTGGCAAACGCCGGGTGTGGAGTTATCATATAAAGACCATTGACATCAAGAATGTCATGTCCGGAAAGTGTCTACAACTTTCAGTGTATTATACTATTAGGAGGATTCTCAAAGAAACTAGTATTCACTACTCAAGGACGACGCCTGGGATCCATTTCCAACACATAACCCGTATGGCCTTTGAAAGATGTTTGTAACGAATTTTACGTTTTCAAAACGACGCGGGTATGGAGAAGAAAGCATTTCTACCAGCACGGCTCGGGGGACGTTCTCATTCACGGCCAGGTCCGGAATTGGACACAGACTTGATTTTAGATAAGTTCACTCCCGGTTGGACACATCGTCAGTCGGAAACGCGGGAATTTTGACCCGAGACTATGGATTTCGGGACGGAAGTGTCTGGAGGTCGACACTGTGGGTGTTTTATTGTAAAATGTTACTCCGAAACTGGCTCACGGTCGATTACATACAGCAGGCTGCCTGAGGTTCAGAAACGCGTGGGGTACATTTATGTTAGATAAGGGTCTAGGGTTCACGCAGGTCCGGGGTTACTCGCGTCAACGAATCCATTGACACGTACGTTGGGCCATTCTCGGAGCAAGAAGCCAAACTCGCAGTTATATACTGGGCATGGGAACTGCGTTTGATGCACCAAAACAATTTTTGCGCACTTGTTGAGGGACGCCATCTCAGTAGGGTGACATGGAGGAAGGCGATCCAGAATTATCAAAGACGTTTTACAGAATGCCAGACCCCTGTAGACTATGTATTTGGAATAGGTCTTTATATGGCGCGAGCAATATGATACTACGAGACCGAACCGGTTGACGGTTTCAATAATCATATCGTAATCGCACGCCAATCAAAAAATCGGCCACAACAGGTAACGTGAACCGGATATCATCAAGCGCACCCAAAGTGGAACCGTTTTCATAAACACACCAAAATGGATACACCTCCCCCAATTGGTAAATCGAACCTAGTACCCCCAATTCGTAAAATGGATGCCCATCGAGTTCCATCAACAGACAACGCGATTGGAAAAAACACCAATCATCAACAATGTTGAAATTGGAAGTCACAACACACGGAGGAGAAAATTGGGTCTGTCATCGCCCTCGTGGCGATCGGATTATTTACGCTTTGGTTGTAGGAAACTCTCTGTCAGAGAATAATAGAAGACCGGCCGATTGCCACGATTAAAGCCCAGGGTATTTTTGGCTAGCCATTCCGGCCGTTTTTGATAATATAGATAGAAGTAAAGAAACGATATTCGATCAGTCCAGGTAGTGCGGCAGCGCCTTTCCAGCTAATTTAGCTAGAAGACAGGCGGAGGGCTTTTATGTTGTTTTTTTTATCACTCCTTGGCTCCACGGGGATGGAGAGGGTGTGGTGCTGAGTGCTGGTGCTGGAGATAGAGGGTGTAGCGCCCAGCGCACCTCCTGTGAAAGTATAGAACTATGGTCGATATTGTCATGCCGATAGCAACGAGGATGCTTGCTATCGTGACGCCCTGCTCTCTGAAACAGAGTGCGAGAAGACGCTCACCGGTGTCGTCTCCTCGTGCAGACCATCGAGGATTGATTCGCGGATCGACTTATTTGTGTGCGGAGAGCCTCACGGTTAGCCGAGGCGGCCTCAAGCGAGCTTCTCTTTCATCCGCAAAGACCGCAGGTGTTTGTTTGATCGCTCGGTTAGATTCTCTATCGTCACCGGCTTCTCCAGTTTTCTTCTTCTGCGCGATATGTCATCAGCGCCGAGAGTTTGAGGAGGAGGTTAAGGGGACCTGTTCGGCCCCGGAACGTTTGTAGAGCCTTATCGAGTCACGGAGTTTCGAAGAGGTAACGGTGGGTATCGTTGAGTATTTTCTCCCATTGTGATTGAACGCTGTACGTGGTATCCATAGTGTTATAACGTCGGTGGCTATTTGAGGGACTCGCTTGAGCTCGACCGTTTCTATAGCTGCGTGGCCGTTCTTCGCTATAGTTTCGGGTTCGAGTAGACTTTAGGGGCTCTACAGCGCGGGCGGTATAATTGTTTTACCCTCTTTCCAATCGTGAAATCCTTAGTTCGTCCTTATGAGTTCTCCACCGCCCCGGTATCCGGCAATGGTGTTTAGTTGATAGTGGTTTTCCGGTCCTCCGCGTAACTAATTGGGCAGTTAGTGCTGTCTTAGTCGCAATTTACCGCTCATAAAATTTGAACTTGGAGTAGTCGCGACAGACCAGAGGGGAACCAGACCTTTTTCTGCTGCCCAAATTGTGGTTGTAGTGTTTACAGCTCCCTCAAGTATCATGACTTTGGACTAGTGGTAGCGTCACCAATTCTTGTGATTGGATTGGGACTGGAGTTTCTATGGGGGGTGTCGTGAGGGAATCCTCGAAGTTATCATCACACATCGAGGTACTCGTCCTCTTTCGATTTCATCCATGTAATCAGCCATATTTATAATTTTTCTTTAAAATTAATTATGTATTAAAAGACAAAACCATACGGGTATAATAGTTTCAATAATTTTGAAAAATTTAATTATGTCCTTCGAGTCAATCGGTCGCAAACTCAATCTTACCGCAGGGACTGCTGTTGAGCCCTCGGGGCAAATGGAGTGAGACGAGTGTCGTTATTACGGAACAACCCATCGACGATCGACCAGAACCAGCAGCTTTAGTCGCTTCCCCAACCTCGAGTAAGACGTCATTGTTCCGGGTACTGTTTCGCCTCGCTTTCACTATTCGCTTAAACGTTGAGGAACGCGGACCGAACCGTAGTTCAGAACTTGGGATCGGCGGCCATAGTCAAGAGTCTATGATAAGATTTCTGGGTAATGAGGTGCTGTTCGATCGATGACAGCGACGTCTACATTGCTATCAGGACTGTTGGAAGCCGTCACCACTGATCTTGAAACGCTGTCTATCAGGTATTGACACAGCAAATAAGAAGTAAACCAAACTTAGAATCGGGGCTGCTAACAAGGCAGAAATAACAACGCGGTAGTGACACCGCTGGTCGCGGTCCGTTTCGGCACCGCTTTATACATCCGATCGACTTTGAGTTGCTGTGAGTGAGAGTCACATGCCCTAATTCAGGAGCGCTTTGGCTGACCGCCCGAATACGAACTTAACGTTTCAACGATAAGGCCGCGTTAACATTCCACCGACCGTTATCGGACCGTAATACGATCGATAATGTTTCGTGGAGTACGACATGGTTCACGATGCACCGAACTAGCGCGATTGATCAGAAACCCAGTTACGCTGGGAGCGTTTGCCATACTTTACGACGGAGTTCTTCGCCATCGCAAAGATGCGAAAAAACAAAAGCGACATTGTGGAATATTAACGTTCAACGTACCCGCCGCTCGATGAAAGTAACTGTGTTGTTCGAGGAAGCTCGGTCGCGTTCGGTG
This sequence comes from Conchocele bisecta, assembly GCA_029237695.1. Lineage (NCBI taxonomy): Eukaryota > Metazoa > Mollusca > Bivalvia > Lucinida > Thyasiridae > Conchocele > Conchocele bisecta. Next base: position 31,939,047 of record CM055267.1, read on the forward strand.
CTAGAAAAAACCCGACAGATTCTATAAAACCCAAAATCACGAAGGTGAGAGGTGACGATCGAGGGAGTCCCCAATCAACTCTACAGCGCGGGTCTTCGCGCGCACCAGCAGTGGATGAAGTAAAAGAAAGCAGTTTGCTGAGATCTAGCGCTCTCCGGAGGTTGCAGCAGTTGCTAACAGACCAGCAACTCTCGGCCGTCTCTCGCGGAGTTCTGAATACCAAAATACGCGTTATAGGTAGAAATGCGAGCCAGCGGACGTTGACCAATACACGGTTTGGGGCGGACGCCAAGTTGAGAACGTAGTGAGGGTTGTGTGACGATCCTGATAAACAAAGAGGCGGAGACGGAGCCGGGCCATTGAACGTGTACTTATAATATAATACAGGACGCACAACTCAAAAAATCGAAGATGGTCGAGGTCGATAGTTATCAGCGATTTATGATTTAATAAAAAAATCATCTAACGATTTATTAATACATAATTTTGAAAAAAATTAAGAAATTAACAATCCAAGTACCATTTCTGATTGGAGATGCACACTCTGCCATAATATGTGGGCAGACAGGATGTGGAAAAACGTTTTCATCCTCGACTTACTCGAGGGATCTACCGCGTGACTTTCGGTCACATTGTGACCTATGGCCCACTGTGCGGCAACAACGGATTACTTATTCAGACGGTGCCGTGGGATATCGGACCGACTGATGTATACGTTATTGACCCGGTGATAAGGCTTCACTATTGGTTGCGTGTGGTTTATTTACCTAAGTTATTTCAGGCGCAGGCCACCCTATACGGTGATTGACGATTGCTCAGCCAAGGCGGCGTATGACAAAAAAGAAGGTCATGCTCTCCGAGCTCGCAATTTTCTGCCGCCATGCGAGGCATAGCGTATGGATATACTTCAAAATACAACGCCGTCCTTCAAGGATCTGCGCGAGCAAACGAATGGGTTCGCCCTCTTTACTGCAAGGACCGAGCCTCATTCGATGACTGTCTTCGATGAGATGACGATATCCCAACGCGCGAGGAGCGCTGAGGTTCGACAGATGCTTTCGAAAATAGCACGCCAGCTTTCGCTAAAGACTGATCAACCAACTGCTTATAAAGTTATCAACTAAAATCTACGAATTTTTTTAATAATTTTGAAATAAATTAGGAAAATTGCAAAGAATAAGCTATTGCAATGCTTAGCAATGATGAACAATGCTTAGAATTGCTGAACAAAAATGTGAATAATGCTGAACAATGCTTAGCAATTGTTAACAATGCTGAATAATGTGAATAATGCCTGAACAAATGCTGGTATAATGCTGAACAAATTGCTGAACAAATGGTTAACAATGTTAACAATTTGTGCTCCGCTGCGAGGCTTGTTGCGGCATAAGGTGTCGATCATAGAATCGGGTCGGTGCGCATTTATTATTTTAATTAATTTTGAAAAAATTAATTTAAATATGTTAAAGTGATGAGAACTTGTAGAATAGTTAAAATAATTTTAAGACAGAAAAATGAACTGCGACGAACTTCTCGATCGCTAATAGAAGACAACCTCAATCCGACTGCCAACAATAATGGATCGACAGAGCAATCGGGATCTGGGGTTGAGTGCAACGAATCCGAATGAAAATGAAACAATGCGGCGCGACGAGAGCGGTAGTGCGCTGGATGCTGGGGGGACATCGGAGATTATCTCGGTAGGTCGTCTTCAGTTTTTCAGGTGGATAGATGTCAGATGCGGGCGATCGATAAAAATGTTATGCGCGATACGAATCCAAATTGGGAGCAGAGATGACAAAAACTCTTGGATCGGCGGCTATTCATTTGTACGCTACCGCGTTAGTAGAACTTCCTCCCTATACCAAAAACACTGCGGGGTTGATTGAATGATCTCGAGACTGACCCCCTTTTATAGGCACACTTCTTAGAACGGCATGAGCCTCAATTTATCACAAGTTGTGGAATGTACTTAGCTCCACTAACAACGCGTTGACCACGGGTTAAACACTGTCAATTGTGGACATATATGCCCAACGAACTATAAGATCTAATATTATATTATAAATGATGACACAGAACCACGAGAGTGACGGGAGTTGAACACAGATTTGACTCCAACACAATCGAACCAGAGTGTTACTCCGCCACTGGGATGACATTCGATATAAAAAATCCAAAAGACCAAGGCAGCGGGCGGGCGGCGGTGCCACCCGAAAAGTTTAAACAAGATTAAATACTCGCCGAGCCTTCGAGAGGCTAATCTCCAATCGAGATTGGACGGAGAAGCAAAACATCTGAATACAGAGTTGAGTACAACAACAACCCCCAATTCACGAATTGGAAGCACACTCAAATTCAAAGATTTGTTCACCCAAATACCAAACTACCGTTGGAGTTGGGCTGAATCCGATTGAACCAAATTCGTGGGAATTGGAGTTGGTTGTTGGTGGTGGTCTGGCAGTTGTTGGTGCCCTGTGCGTGTGGAAATACCAGAAAAAAACAACCAACCAGTGTTCAGAAGAAAGTTACTAAAAAACACCAATCTCAAAATGATATGAATTTGGATTGCGCCCCATTTAAACTTGATCGCGACCATTTTTAGCAATAATTATAACAATGGCTGAACAGATGGTAAAATGTTAGTGAATGCGGCTTTTCAGCCGTGGTGTTATCGGGTTTCAGTATCGGGTATGTCGACTATCAAAGATGGCCCTAGGAGAACCGCTTCCCAAATTGGACTTTTATGTTGAGAGACGTAGTTTGTAGGGCTGGCTCGGACCTTAGATGTAGCTGGCGCAGTTTGGACCCGAGATTATTAGTTATAGCTGGAATTTCTACAGTTAATATATGGAAAATAAATGGCTTCAATCGCCAGTAATGTAGGTGGGGGCGCTTGTAAACGAATTGGCGTCGTTCAGCTGTAGCAACTTTATATTCTTAAAATGAAAGCTTTCGAAACGTGGATGAGGAGCGTTAAGCGTCATGATTTAGCTGTAGAACAACTCAAATAGCGCAAAGGAAGCATGGTCGAAAAAACGAACACGCCATCTGGACTGGGTCAATGAAGAGCATCGCCGGCAAATCACGCGCGCAACTTTTTCAGAACGTGAAGAGCCAAACCGCGGAGTACGCGCGTGCATTCCGCCAAAAGTCTCGATCCAATGGATCCGAGCCCCAACTTTCAGATTTCTATGTACCGTCAGAGCCAAAGGGACCGCGAGAATCGCGTTCATCATAGTGGGAATGGGTGTGGTGGGTCTCGCGGCTATTATATTCATCGAGATTTTAAATTAATTAATTTAAAACATTTTTTTTTTATAAATAATATTTATATAGAACGATGTTAGTTGACGAAACTTATAACGCTATGATTGATGTAGGCTACACTGCCCAAAAACATCGTTTACCTGGTGCAAAGTGTATGATTAGTCTTGGCCCGCCGGAGATTGTCTCGAGGACGAAAAAGCGGCCACCCTTTTCGCAAAGGCGGATGTTAGATTCCTCCCAATCGAGATAGGTATGAATTAGATTTCCCTCTCTGTTCCAAAACCCAAACTCGATTGGGGCTGCAAGCGACAATCGCATTGTACTTAAAACAAAGTTTATTATTAACGACGCAGTTACCGGACGAACTGGCGGGGCATGTTGGAGATTGACCGATATATTAGAATACTTCGCATACGATGAAACACGCGCAAAAAACTTGATACCAAATAACGCGCAAGCTGTCGATACATACTATTAGTCCACGCGGGCTAACTGGGAAGGGACTCGGCGGCCATCAAGAACTCCGCAGCGCGACCAGGTTTCAGAAAACGATGTCAAGGAATGGCTCTAAGAAGCACGTAAGCGGCCATCTGGCCAGATCGTATTTACCCGAGCCTCACAAATTCCGCGCCCGAAATTCGGACGTTGCCGGATGCCGAACCAAGTTCACAAGCGGATCTCCTGTTTCTTTTTCCCTCACGATCGCGTCGGTCGCAAAACGTACAAGTACGCACTGACAATCGTTGACGTAGCGAGTCGTTTCAAGGGGGGCTGAGCGTTGGCACTAAAGAGTTAAGGAAGTGGCGAGGCTCTTTCCCGAATATTTAAGAGGAGTCCTTCAAATGGCCGAATCTTCTCCCCAGGTCGATCCGGCGCGAGTTCATGGGCGCGCGGTCTTATCTATTGTCTAAGCATATAAAGGTTTCTATCAGGACGCGGCCGCGTCATCAATCCACGGGAACCAGGGGTCGTGGAACGCTTCAATCGAACCTTGTGAGAGACTTTCGGACACCAATACGCCAAAGAACTTGTGACCCCATTCGCGATCGGACCCGAGTGGGTGGCCAGACTGCCCGCCGTGGTCTCCGCCACTGAACGGAGGAGAGGTGACCAGATTGATAGGTTAGAAGCTGTAGATGCTATCAAGTTTAAAAGGGTGACGTGCAAGCCCTATGCCGTCTCGCGGGGCCGAACCGTTGTTTCGAGGAGCAGCAATCGGCGATTGCACTTAAAATCAGATATTGACGTCCGGTACCTATATTCCACGGGGAGAGTCGAAGGTGGCAAGCCGCCGCGCGACTGATCCAGTGTGGTCTCTCAATGTATACTAACTAGATCGACTCTATTACAACCCGATGAGCCCGTGCTCTACTATTTGGATGCTGGGCCATCTTCGAGGGTTTTGTTCGCGAAGAACTTCTTTTAGAGTCTTATGACAACCAGCTACCCCAGATTACTTTAAAGTCAATAGAGGTTCTGTATGTATTCGTATGGTAAACACGCGGTCTTTTAGCGTTAGTATGCCGCGAGGTCCTAATTTTTTGTTGGACAGTACGTTTTTCATATCGCCGTCTTTCATTTTAAATCCTCTATTTTGTGCTAAATCTATAATGTGTTTTCCATCTTCTGTGTTTCACTTAGTCCCTCGTTTATATCTATCCCAATTTAAATTGTTAGTTCTCTTGGACATTCCTTTCGCAGAGTTTTTATTAATTTTAAATTTGTTCCCAAATTATCTTTAGTGAAATTAATTTTTTCTACAAAATTAACACTTACTAGATTACGCTTATTCGCCCTATCCCGCTAATATTCCATTTTGGAAAAGTACCGGGCTCTCTTTCGCTCCTATTTATCCCAAGCCAACCATTTCTTTTTTTTTTTTTCAAAACTCGTCTAGTAAGTTAGGTCTAATCAATTCCTCTATCGTTTTTCACTAAACTCCTATATACATACTATCTGTATCCATATGTATTAATTCAAAGTCTTCTCTTTTTAACGTATTATCTAGAAATTGTGAGTAAAATTCCATCATTTCAATTTAGCTAGTTGTTATAAACGCTATTCACAATGGATTGGTCTCTTTAGCGCACACATGGTTTTCTGAAGATATTTCGTACGGCTTATCCTTATCTCTTCCAAATCATCAAAATACGGGATCTTATGCTTTGTCAACACAGGTTTCGTTCGCTGTATATGTCGTTATTTAATGTCTCTCCGTTGCCTCTATATTTTTTCCACAACACGAGTCTTCCTAATAATTTCATTTTGTCGGTACTGGTTTCTTATATGGTTCATACATCGCCGTTCGTCTTGCGGCTATGTAACTTCTTTTGCGAACATTCGAAGGGTTTAACACTAATATAATCTATTACACGATGAACTCCGTATTTTTAGGCTGTTTAAATACATTTCAACAGTTGGCGCGTACAGCAATACTTTAGTGGGGTCATAGATCCACAATTTTTCTTCCATTTCCTCTGGTTCTTACGGGATCATCCTAATTATTTTACATGTGTGTGGGAAGAACTTTCATCAAACCTCTTTCTTCTCTGTGTATAAATATTGGGGACATTTAAGAAAACTTATGTTTTAAGTTGGTGTGGAATTCTATATCCACCTCCGAAACCAAAACCAGTCTCAGATAAAACTCTTTTTACAAAATTTTTAATAAAATTTAGGGTTATGTGGGGTATCATTATGGTGTATAGTTTCTCTACCAACGGCATCTCTTATTTAACGTAGATAAATATAACGCCGTTGGCATCGTACCCAAAATGCCTTGCATGGTTTGTTACTTCATTTGATCTAATATTTGGAAACCCGGCTTTTGCCTAGCGTGTAAATACTATTGATGTGACCCCACAACTAGAGCGTCCTTCATCATTTGTATGTTTATTCTATTGGTGCATATAGAGCATCCTCGGTATAATCTTCTTGAAGATTTTTAGTTCCTTTAATGTTCCCTCAATAAATATTGTATAGCTACTCCAGTTAGTGGTTAACCGCATCTTGAAAATATCCACACTCTGTGTTTTATAAAATTCAACATTTTTTCCACCGCTTCTAGGAACGGTGCTACATCTAAATCGTTATATATTTCAACAATCCTGAAAAGTTATCATATTATTTTCTTCGAAAATTCTACGACATTTACTTAATTCTGTTTCATTATTACATTTTCCCAGATAGTTTGGAATACCCAATTCTATATATCGGGGTTAGTCCTGGGTAATCCAGTTTGTCTGGAGAATCGAACCATCATAAGGAAAGAAAGATTTCTGTCTTTGCAGTAGTAGGCTTTTTATCCAACTATCGTAAATTACCACCAGGTCCTAGATAAAGATATTACTCAAGAAATCTAAATTCTGAGTAAATAGAAATATTGTTGCGTTTGCACGTTTTCCGACCATCTTGACCACACTTCTTCTCTTATAGCTTTTCCCCTGACTTTCAAATCTTCTATGAATTTTTCTATAAGTTTATGCGGGATCTTTATCACAAATATGAGTTACTGTTCCTGAGACAAATTATTCCTATACTAAAGATTGCCGGAACGTGCTCAGCTTCGTACTCTATACTATTACCTGTAGTTTCAACTTCTGGCTGGAGATACGCACTCAAAATGTTTTATTACTATCTGATCTGGATAAAGAGTAGTGTCAAACCGATCTTTATATCTTTAACACGTTCTTTGGAAATTTCGCATTCCACAAACTACTTGGTTTGAAGTCTTTGCTTTTTTCTAATAACTTTAATCTCTTCTCAATTGTGGAGCGCGTTCTTTCTTTTTTTATGTTTGCATTGAAATCTCCCACCACCCGTGCCAGTAGTAACAGCGTGATATTGATATTACGGTATTGGTTTTGGACAGTATCCATCTACCGGAGCTCCTAAAATCCATCATTTCACCTCCTGTGTCCCACCACTGTTCGTGGTGAATGTGAATTCCACTCCCGCTTTTCACCAGATACATCAATCGATAGCCCATAACTGTTTGACCTTTGGGTAAACGCTTTCTCGAACGACGAACGGGTCGTCTCTAAATAATTCCATCTTCATACTATTTTTGTCCACCTTTTCCATACATTTTGGTCGTTTGTCTTCTTCATATTACTCGCTGTCGTGATTTCTGTTTGCAATTATCGCAGGCGTAAATTTTAGATAGGTTTTAAGGTTTTTTATCAGAAAGATTGCGTGATTATTAAACGTCCTATTGTCATTGGTCTATTACCTATTGCCTTATAGTGTGCGGTACCTTTTTCAACACCATACATTACATTCGGTGGGGTTTGAATATTACTTCTATACGATTTTAAAAAAACTCTTCAACATTTTTCAGATCTGAAAAAGGAATTGGTGAAAACCACTGTATACCAAAATATTGTTACTAAGTTCTTTGCTTTTCTGTTCATCTGTCGGGTTCTTTTTATCTGTATATGCATAGCTGAGACACTGAACAGACAAAGGTCGTCATTATACTTAGTCATAAGAATTCATTACCTTTTTTATTCTTTCAGCCATTCTGGAAGTTCTCCTCCTCGCTTATTTGGATTGTAGTCCCTCATATCTATTCCCCTACTACCCTGTATTAGCTTTCACGAAATCTCTACATCTTACAAACTTCCACTTTGTATTCGGTCTGTCTTTTTATCGGCCAGTTTTCTTGTTTGCTCTTATCTGACAGCCATTTTTTAACGTTTTCATTGATGATAGTGGTTCGTACCACCGAGATTTTTGGAATTATTATAGTTTTAGGTTTTTTTTTAATTTCATCCATATGTTCTAGCTTGTAAGAATATGAAATATCACAATAAAATTGGTTGTTAGATACGGAGCGGAGTTTATCGGGACATGCGTTCAGACTCGTTAATGTTATGTTTTTACGAAAGGATATGTACTACCCGTCTTCCTTTTCTACCTTTTCAATGTTTCATCGTGAGACCCCATATTTCTTCACCTCTTTTCACTATCGCGCTATACGATAGATTTTTTCTTTATTATTATTTTGGGCGTCTAATTTGGGACAATTATTTGTGCTTGAAGGTTTGATACACTAGCCCTTACCCCGCAAATACTTTCTTTTTGAATTCTGTTACATACTTCTCCGCTTTGGTTATATCTTTAAAGGCACCATCGTTTGTGGGCGCGGGTAAACCGCTTCATAAACGCCTCTTTCCTTTGTGGCATTTAACAGCTTTGTCAACCCCTAACTTCAACCGTTTAAACTATATGTTAATCCCTAGAGATTCGGCTTCTTCTTCTCAAACTTTGCTATTTCTGCTTAGTTTTGACGTTATCATATTTTTGTAAACGCCTCATTTCTTTGTGGCATTTATAACTTTGTCAACACCCTAAAACTCTCAACCGTTTACTATAGTATCCCCTAGAGGATTCGGCTTTTTTCTTCTCAAACTTTCATTCTCTGACTCTAGTTTCTGACGTTATCATTTTTTCTGTAATATACTTTTGTATAACCTATGAATTTATCTGTTCAATTGGCTTGAAAACATTATGTTTTGTTTACGGACAATTTGGATTTAACCATATTAATTTATTTTAATATATAATGGTGTGTGAGACTTGTTGTAAGACGCGTTTTACGCAGTAAAGACTATCTACGAAGGCATCTAGCGAGACGTAAGTAAGTTTCATTGGTGATCCCCACGCAATATCATATGCCCAGATTGCCCTTGTAAAATTCGTTAGTGCCCAAACTCTTTGTAGACATAAGCAACTACGCCTGCCCTGTGGCTACAGGTGAACGTGGTAGACCTAGAGCTGGAGGAATTAATTGCTGATCCTACTGAATCAATTAGCTATATCGGAGGAGGAAAATAATGGTGTTGGAATATAGGACTATTGGCGAGGACGCATTTAAATCGGAATCTTATTAGAATAAATTCATAAATTGGTGCTCAAAAATAAATATTTTACGACTATTGTTTTATTGTTCAATTGGACGTGAATACACATGATGTTATTTATGCACCAATTTTGATATTTCGTGGTTGGTGGGAGAACAAATTTCCTCGTTAACCAATTTTTGATTTTTCGGGGGGGGTGGATGGAGTAGTATAGAGGGTGCCCAGAAATGATACCACCGTTAGGTGGTATCATTTTGAATCCCTCTATACTACTGTTTGTACGTTGTAATTTCGCCAGCAATTATGCAGCAGCTAGTTCAGAAGATTTCCATCTACAGATGCAGACCTATCCGAGATGGAACCTGATATGCGCTGTCAACAATACGTATGGATGCCTACACAAGTCATTGGCTCACACTCGAACATATCGAAACGAAAGCGTGTGAGAGCATCTTCCGTTTTTTTTACCGAATGTATTGAAAATGTCTTATGAATAGGCATGATAAACTTGTATGAATTTATTTTTTTATTTATAACTGATTTTCGTCATACAAATTATTGGATGAATATACCCGTATACTATTTTTTAAACATTTCTAAACGTTATTTCCATAAACACATATAGTACAAGAACTGTTGCATGTGTTAATTCCACCAGTTATATCCATATAACCTATCTCATGCCAAATTTGTAGCTATTATCCCACCATTGAAGTAACAAACTTTTGTTACATCAATCGTATGACATTGCTGCCGCACCACCCAGATGAACGGGCCGTTCATATGGGTGGTGGCCGGCAGGCATGTGCGTTCGAGTTGATGTAACAGGAAGGCTGTTGTTACTTCAATGGTGGGATAATAGCTACATATTTGGCATGAGATAGGCGATTCAAAAAATCGAGGCGATTTCAAGAAAACGATAACAGCGCCATACATCAATTGAGGAGTGATACTAGATTAAACACTGGTTCATATAGCCCAGCATCAGAATTTAGATGAGATGAGATAAAATGTGATGTTTTAGGCCGGATGTGCATAAACAAGGAAATATACTGTTTGCGAATGACCTCCGAGTTCCATCCTCTGGAAGTCGACAAGGTGCTGTTGACAGCTAGTTAGGGACGAGTTTACTGTAAACCATATTATGACATATTTTATATAAACAGCTTGGTTCATACATGTTCATGTGCAGTCCGATATTGGGGCTGACAAGTGTAGACCATCACACACAATTGTGTTAACCAATTTATGCGGTAGGTTGTGTTCTGCGGTCAGACGCCCAAACCACTCTCCTATTGCATGTAGTAATTGCTTCATCAAGCCCGTGAACCGCTCGTTAAAAACTACACCTATAAGTGAGTGGCACTCTCAACCAATCCTCCCATCCGTGTCACAATAGAGAACCAGTTTTCGATTGCGACACCGAAAGCATTACACAAAACTACAAATCAAGTGCGGCTCTCAGAAACATATCGTAACCATGGCGAAAATACCGGTATGAGATTGCAAGGGAGATCTTGGAGCCTTGTCCGTAGCCATTTCACCACTTTGCAAAGTTACTTATCTAGTAAGTATACTTTGAAGGAGAAAAATTTTCAATTTAAAGATAATTTATTAATTTTTTATTATAATGATTTATTACATTACACAGCCATTTGGCTGTGGATAATGTAATAAATTTAGTATTAATATGCTGCCATACATTTTAATCACTCAAATATCTGCAGTCGTTAGTTTATATACACTTATGCATTTCGAGAAAAATAAATGATTACTCCCTCAAAGTTATACTTTTCTAGATTTTACAATTTTACACATATTTCATCATCGCTGATTTAAAGTTTGTCGTCGTGGTATTTTTTTCCATTATTCCTATGTCATTTAGAATCTCACGTGATGTCAACTATAGTTTGTTAAGTAAACCGTTATAAAAAAAACAACAGAAATCAGTTGATGAAAAATTATTGGTTTCCCGCATTTTATTACCCCGCGGTCTATTAACACTGCATTGTAAACCGGAATGAGATTCGTGGCAGGCATTGGTCGGTTATATCTTATCCCTACGCGGTGTACCGCCCACATACGGTGCTACCAGCTGGAGACAGCTGTAAGCCAGAACCACCTCTATCACAGTCGTTGTACTGCTCAGTTACTGATGATGACCGATACAGATTGCCATCAGAATGTCAGACGTCAATTTGTGCACTGTGATTGGAATGTACACGTGCGCATTTACAAACTAGCAAGAATTTGTGCATATGCTGTAAGGTAGATTTTGTCTTTGACAATCCGTAATTACACGTGCAAATATGTAACAGGTGTATTATATTGCTGCTGACAGTCAAATAGATATCTGCAAGATAACAGACAACGAAATGACAACATTTAATCTACATTAAACTTCTATTCCCGATGAACACGTGGTCTGCGATTAATCGCCGGCACATGGTACGGCATCCGCGCAGTCTGATCTGAGCTATTATAACAGCTTTATTATACCGAACAAATATTAATATTCAACAGGGTTATGTGAATTTGCTTGCTAGCATAACTTTAGAGCGTATTTTCTGAATTCCGTTTCCGAAATTCAGTGTTTTCAACAATCATTAGGCGATTACACTGTGACAGATTATTTTAACGTCATACACTTACGTTTATCAAATATAAACATGTGGACACGTACTCTACATCGTTAATATTTGTTTCACATTTTATGAAAGGATTTTTAGAAATGTTATGGTAAACATTTTAATATGTTTCCACATAATTATCCCCTTGAGTGCTAGAGAGTGCATACAACTATTTTTCAAAGCGTTCTCAATGCAGATGGTGATAAAATAATGGATGTATAATTCAGACAAACATATTTACACAATTCCCTAAATTTGATTGGCGTAGCAAAGTCTCTGTCCAAAATTTATATCACAATAAATCCCAAGCGAACTACTTTCTACAGGTGCGCTGTCAGTTGTGTCATGTAACAATTGGCTGCCGTCTATCCAATATATAAACATTTTCTTGATTAATTTAATACAATGCTGGAATTATAAAGGAATAATGGCATTTTTTTTTTGTGGAATTTATCATGGATATAAACTTTGAAAAGTCGCGGGAATACTGGACGAAGCCTTCCGGACTTTTCCAAGTTATACCCGATTAACATTCACAAAAAGGCCATTCTTGCCTATAATATACGGCTATAACGTCGTCTATTTGTTATTTTTTCGCATGGCCAATAGTCCAGTCTAGAAGTGCTCGCTACGCTATGTATGCATGAAAGTGGCATGTTTAAATTACCATATAATCCATAATTATATAACGGATTTGATATGTTAATTTTGCAACCAATGCAATGGTCACACAATGATTTTCAGACTAGTCAATTTATAAAAGGGGGGTGTTTTTGTTATCAATAATATGAAAATTACTTGCAAAAAGTGCAGATCCTGATGATCTCATCTGGATCTACATTTTTTTGCCAATACCACTATACAGGCCTGTGTTGTTGAAAAGGGTTAAAAGGTCGAAACACACTGGGTCGCCTTGTTAGTCAGCCTGTATGATCACCTCAACATAATTGCAACATAATTTATTTCTTTACACATGTGCTGAAGATAGCATTATAAAGAACATATCAAAAGTCTAGAAAAATCTAAATAAGGGAAATCCCATAAAAATAACTTTTAAAACTGGTCTATTCGACAATAAGACGAATGGCCGTTGCAGCCCACCATAGGCAAACATTTCAAATATACCGTGTGATGACGTATCATGGATTTCTAAAGACGAGTATTTATTTTACATTATTTATCATGTTTGCGGATAATATCACGTTTATATAATACTGATGTTGCTTTCATACAAGTGTAATTCCCGTGTTTTACAAGTTTATTGGCGTTGTCATGGATTTTCGCGGTTGTCAACAATCATCAATAAACATAAATAATGTACAATATTTAGTATAGATCCAATTTACCTACTCTGTCATATACAATAATACCTGCTGATAACATTATAAAAGACACGTGATTTAAAATAACAAATAATGCTAAAAAAAACCTTGCACATTGCATTTTTTTCTCAACGTATGGTGGTCAATTTTGGACATAAGCCAGTTGTTTTTAATATATATTATATATTCATTGCTTATCAATATTTTACATATTCACTTATGTTTGGAAGTATTTTATCCCCCATCCCTCCGCCCCTGCACCAATACCCGGTATGGGGGCATTATAATTTGCAACTGTCTGTCCGTCCGCCCGTCTGTATGTCCGTCATATATAGTTTGACAGACGAACCAAGTCTACAGTTTGATTCCGATTAACTTATTTTTTTGTATACATAAACATAAGTTTGTAATGTTAACATTTTTACATTAGCTCCAATATATCTGGAGCAATTTGTATCCTATCGCATAGCGAACACCGGATATAGGGATGCAAAAGTCGTACGTCCGTTCGTCCGTCTGTCTGACTATCCATCATGTTTTCCATTCTGCTATAACTGCTTTACCGTATGGCAGATTGGCTTGAAACTTCATGTACATGTTTCTCATCATTCATTATCACAGTCGTGCTCACATGTGCCCAAGGTCACGGTACAAAACGGTCAAATAATGTTTTAACACTTCGTGTGCATGTCTGTCATCATCCATAGTTTCATTTCTCAAGGTCAAGTAACATGGAAACTTCCACTTCAGGGGACTGGAGGCAAACCATTAGTATTTTTATGCCAATGATCGAGGTGAACTTGAGTGACATGTCGTGTGTACATTATTTTGAAATTTGTATGTGGTCATGCATTGAAATATGGTGTTAAACCTCTAATTAACCGCTGTACTGGAAGGCTCTCATCGTGATTATAAATGAAACGGCCAGCAGCTGTTTGCGTGATATCGTATTATGATTAGGTTGATTTCACACAATCATGAGCTTTCCTGGGATGTATTGTTCAGCTGATGCAGGATCTGGTCTCTCGGAACTGCTGCCAAAATGCTTGAACGAAAAGCAGTAGCACGAGCGGTCATTGGGTCATTTGCTAGTACACGCATTTGAAATTCAATCCTCGTCCTGACGGAGCCGGACATATGACAGAAATGGTTTGATAATTGAACCCGTCGTAAATGAAGGACCTGCTCGAAGTGAAAAGTGATTGGACATATCACGCTAGTTAATTATAGTGCTGAAGCCCATGGCGACATTACTGAAGTTAGCAAAATATACGACGTTCTTCTGTCCGTTAATCTTACCGTTCAGTCTTTTGTTAAAAGTGATCTTATTCACGTTTCTCTGAAGGAAAATAGTCATTAAAAGAATATCGAATAGCAGCACTTTGACTTCAGTATATGGAAATGATATACATATTTAAGAACATTTATAAAAGCAGAGCGATCATGTGATAGGGAACTTAATTTTATACACTATCGCTTATAATGCTTCCCTTCTTCGCTGCCACAGGCCACAATCAAAATCTGAAATCAGCGTATGTGTCAAATGATGCAAGACCGAGACTACCAACAACAAACTACATCAAGCTGTCAGATCAGGACATCATGCTGTTTGTAGGAGCGCCAGGTAATGAGCAGGCTTATATGCGCTTACCGCGTCATTGAATCCGTCTTAATAAGAAGTGTAAATGCAACTTGAGATATGACTAGAGGCAAAGGCATGACAAAATCACAGCAAGCAGAATGGTTAGTATTATTATTTTCATGCGCAGAGTTTCTGTTAAAATCAGTATCACACAAGTGACCAACACATTGAATGTGGTCAAGCAAACCAAAGCGAGAGACTACAAAGACACGCATTGCAACATTCTCATTATTTCTTCTTGAAAGAAATTCGTTCAACGAAGATCATTTGTTGCGAAATATAGAAACAAGCGTGTCATCTGATTCCTCAACAAATATCGACAGGGCAAAAATAAACTGTGTCGAATGTACTAATCAAAATGTTTAGCAATACTGTAATGGATTATTCGCTCAAACGATCACACAAAGCAGTGACACGTAACACAAAACCTTCAGTAAAAGTAGACAGTGAAGCAATTAATGTCTATCCACAGTTGGTTTTCCAACGACCTACAGTAGTTTTCAGTGGATCGGATGTGACATGTCACACGTATTTAAATACGAACTGTTCAGTATCCCGTCATCTCTATTTGATTCATCGGGTTTTCTAAGACAGACACAAAAACAACAGCGTTAGCAGATGCAATATGGGCCATGGGAAACTGTTGCAACATTGAGATGGAAAACGAGAAACGTACATCATGTGATTGTTTGTGGATCTCTATTACACCGTATTCCATGGCAACAGGTTCTAGATGTCCTGGCATCTGACAGACGACATATGTAGATTACAGGGTGTGACATTGCATCACGGCTCTTCGGTATATGTAAGGGGCATGCACTGACGAAAGTAATGAATGAAGAACATTTAAATGCATGTGCAGAAGTGTTCATTGACAACAGCGCAAAGGATGGTGTAGTGCAAGCTGGTGAGAGTGTACTTAGTGGGATTTACGGTGGGGATATATCAGGAGGACTAGATACACTTCGCTCCAGAAAATTTACTATCAAAGTTTCGGCAGTACAACGTGTGTACAGGTGCATGCACTGCCACCTACATCAGCAGCAGCGAAATACCACAGTATGAGGGAGTACCTAACTGGATTGATTCACAGATGAACTGGCACCACAAGAATGGGGATGGTTTGTTGTAAAACAAGATACTTCCTAGACATACATATTTTCCACCTGCTTCCGGAAGTCTCCTGAAGACTATCAGGTGTAGCTGTAAATTGAAGTGCGATACAAAACGTTGTACATCCAGAAAACATGGACTTGGATGTTCCACAGGATGCGGCAAATGCAGAGGTGTGGCCTGCACTAACTTTACAAACCTCAGTTAGTCCGACCTATTGAGTAGACTTATAACCCAACTGACATATTAATACAAATGGACAATCAAACTGAGGTGAGTGAATTGATTTGTAGAGCTAATTATCTCTATTTAAAACTACTTGCAGCATAGTTTACGCAGGAAATATGTGATATTACACATTGAGATAACGAGTCTCCACCTGAGATGTTATGTTTGCAATTTGTTGTGAATGAGCGAGTTTTTCGTGCACATGCTATTTTGGCGGCCATTTTGAATTTTAATGTCAATGACAGAGCAATTAAATTCATATATAGTATCATTATCAGAGTGTTTACCTTTAACTATGTATTTGAGCGCTGTACATTGTGCCAAACAATATTTTACAAATGATAATATGACACAAGTAGCGTGATATATCTGTATACGACGGCCATCTTGGATTTATGCAAATTAAGCTTGTTTCCCCTGCTTCGATTTTCTAGACTTTTAGTATGTTGTCATAAATACTTCGCAGACACATATGCAAGTAAAATGTTTCTGTGCAATTGTGTTAAGTTTGGGCTACAAATTGATATAGGCTGACTGGTCTATGTGGGCGCCGTCTGATAGTCTGGGCACAGGTGCCGACCCGGGACTCTGAGAGTTATGCTACTTTTGAACAAACTACTATTCTATCGATTGTGTGCTAATGAAGTATGTTGGCGGAACCACGATGTTCTTCTTATATAGAGGTGCCAGTGACCCAGGGGCCCGTTTCACTAAGTTTCGTACGATAAAAAAAGTTCATACATAGATTTTATGGCTTTGCTTCTCACCGTAAAGGTATATGCTCTGTCGTCTTTGCGAAGAATCGATTTCCGTGTCTACCGACACGGAAATCGATTCTTCGCAAAAACGACAGAAGTCCACTCAGTAGGCACACACTGTTGTTTATATGAATTAAATAAAGTGTATATTTGTGTTACTATTCCACCAGTTCTAACAATTACGAGTGCCCGCTATACAGATACATGTTATAATTATTTATTAATATTTATTTTACTGATAGTGACTCGCGGTGGTATCAGGCTATTTTCATACAAATGAGGCATGATATATTTTATTTATACTAATTAAATGTGTCATCTGAAAAAGTAATATTTTGGAATGATTTTAAAGTATGATCATTGTACATCAAACAATAAATACAGAGAATAAATAGTAATGTATGTTAACATTTTAAGGAAACACGGTTATCGCCCCTGATATCAGTGTGGAAATTTGCGTCTGATATCAAATGTATAATACTGTCAATCGTTACGTGCGGTAATGGTCAATGAATGTTAATTTTGTCAGAAAATGTCCCAGATGATGTCTCTGGTATAGAGAACATTTCGTGCCTACTGGGTGGGCATGTACCGTTAAAGTGGGTACCTAATGCTGCCATTTTCTAACTCCAAGTACATATCTTTACATGTGCATACATCCACGAAAGATTGGCCGATATAGGCTGTCAGCTCAGAGATTATTGTAAATTACAATTTTAATGAAACGGCCCCAAGTGGTATATTTTTACATTTAGAGTTCCTACATCATATACTATTATATATATATATAATACGCTAAATGTAAAAAATATACTTAAGCCACATATAACATCGTGTCTCAGTCTAAACAATTGTTTTTCTAGTTATGTTATAAAAAAAAAACAACAAAAAAACAGTCGTTTGTTTTAGTAAAAAAATGAGATAACCGGGTGTAAGAAACTGCTAACCGGGCTCGTTTTCGAACTACTCTCTGTTTCACGAAAGCTCCAAATTTTACGGCTAGACAAGTGTAAAAAACAATATTTTTTTCGATAATATTAAATATTATCAAAATTTATTGAGAACAATTATTTCTCTAGGGGAATTGAACATGGGGGAAAAAGAGGTGGAGAACCTGGAGGAGGAGTCGAGAAACGAAACATTTTGGAAATTGACTCCGAAACCTCACTAGATAGCTTGGAAATGATCTTTATCCCGTCAACACAGTGCGTATGTGCCGTGAAACACGGTGCCGTGAAACATTTCTGATATCCAGTCAATACTATTTTTGAATTTTACAGCCATTTGTAGGTGTTGACTGGATAAATAGAATAGTAGGTTAGTGCCGTGAATGGGAAAAAATATCTGGCGCGGCACGGAAACGGGATGTGCTCGGCAGAGCCTCGCCCATCCCGTTTCCTGAGCCTGGCCAGATATTTTTTCCCATTCACGGCACTAACCTACTATTCTCTATAACTAAGAAAACAAAAGTTTAAAATGTTGATAATCGGTGCACAACGAAAGCCCATTTATGCAATGAAATGGCTTTCCCCATACAGTTGCAAAACTCAAGTAATCAAATATTATATTTCATGTTGTTGCATTAGATTCCGCCATTCAACGATATATAGAGAATAGTAGGTTAGTGCCGTGAATGGGAAAAAATATCCGGCAAGGCTCAAGAATTTCTTTATTTCTCATCAGAAGTATATGTTGTGACCACTCATTTGAACCGTCTCGCCGAGACGGTTCAAATGAGTGGTCACAACATATACTTTGGTTCAGAAATAAGGAAAATAGATAGAGAATAGTAGGTTAGTGCCGTGAATGGGAAAAAATATCTGGCAAGGCTCAGGAAACGGGATGTGCGAGGCTCTGCCGACACTTCCATTCACGGCACTAACCTACTATTCTATTTATCCCGTCAACACCTACAAATGGCTGTAAAATGCAAAACTAGTATTGACTGGATATCAAAAATGTTTCACGGCATTGTGTTTCAATACAATACAATACATTTTATTCACTCTAAGCCACATACGTGACACACGAGGTGTTTCACGGCACATACGCACTGTGTTGACGGGATATTTATGTGTATTTCCACATGTTGCATGTGATATACTGTAATGGGATGTAATAAAGAGTATTTGAATTGATTTCTGAAATTATGAAACTTTTCCCACTCTGTGAAGATATCTATGGGGATTTAACATGGGAACACTGTTTTTTTCGCAATAAAATCAATATTGGACCAAATTTCACGAAATAAAAAGAAGGCTCATTCTTAAATTTTGCTGTAATCTAATATTATCGAAAAAAATATTGTTTTGGTATTGTTTATGCAGCTGTCAAATTTAGGCAGGTTTCTTGAAACAGACAGTAGACTTGCATGTGGTCGCGATAAAGACCAAGCTGTATGATCACGTGGTACTAACAACAACAACAAGTACTGACATTTCCAGAATCTATCTGATTCAAAGTACGTATTCTTTTATAGTGTCCTTATTACGTAACGGATTTTGATGAAATATGGCGCATCAAACGCGTCTTGTTAAGCTGCATTTGGTGGTCTCTGTATTTTCGCCCAAACTTCTGTCGTTTTTGCGAAAAAAGACATACGTCTGTGCCAAACTCCATGGACCACCAAATGCAGCTCATGAAGACGCGTTTGCTGCGCCATATTTCATCAAAGTCCGTTGCATATTAAGGAAAATATCAAATAATACTTACTTTGGAGTGGACGACGTTGTTGTTGTTGTAACCACGTGATCATGCACCTTGAAGACATACATGCATACCAAACTGGGAGTGAAACAGAAACCAAAGATACCGCACGCAAACGAAAATCTTGACGAACCGACGTACGTATTTGGACGGACGGACGGATGGATAGACGGACAAATGGACGGACAGTTAGGTTGACAACAATAAGCCTCAGGCGATTATCGACAAGGCCCTAAAACAGGTGGAAGACTCGGACCTAGGACCTGATAAATGGCTCAATTGTAAACCGTTACCACCCCACCCACCAACGGAATTTAATGCTAAACAACCGCCGCCTGCGTTAATCTTGTCCAGATGTCAACGTTTCTTAACATCTATTGGAAATGAAAACTCGCAATTACTAACTTAGCCTGAGCTGTAGCACAGCTCCGGCTCAAACAATCAACCTGCTTGATTTAAAGCACAATATTCTTGTATTTTGAAATTAACCCTTGTTTAGCTGAATTAAATTTTGTCGTCTGCTGGAAATTTATTTTCTATATTTCCCGACAAAAACCTGTTTTGACAGCGCATGGGAATCGTCTCCACTGGAGACGATTCTCATGTGCTGTCAAAACAGGTTTTTTTGTTAAGAATTAAGACAAAAATGAAAAAGTGCAGACGAAAATGTCCGTCTCCCGCGTAGTACGGGTTAAAAAAAGTGACATATTGGCAGTGTTAGCGCGGGCGGTGTTGTGCAATATGTGCTTGTTATAATGTATATATTAAATATCCAACTTGTTTTTCTTCAAATTTATTACAGTAGTAAGTAAATTCCCTAAACGCTAAATGCAGAAAACATGTTTTACACTTGACGTATAAGAAACTGTTTACATTTAGACACGCCGCGCAATAATTTCACTTATTCGAGCTAGATTCGGCTTACATATAATTCCGTGACATTTGTTTGTTAAAAGCAAACGCTCTCTTGATTTTGTATTTAGATAGTCAAAGCATTGAAATAAATTTAGGGTGGAAATTGTTGCTAGCACAAAATGGCTGCCAAATTAAAAATGGCCGCCATAATAACAATAATAAGTGTAAATTGTAAAATTTCACACAAGTAATATTTATTTAGAACCTGTTTCATGTTTTATGATAGTGTATGATAGTGTATGATAGTGTAAGATAGTGTACAATAGTGTATTATAGTGTATGATAGTGTATGATAGTGTATGATAGTGTATTATAGTGTATGATAGTGTATGATAGTATATGATAGTGTATGATAGTGTATGATAGTGTATAATAGTGTAATATAGTGTATGATAGTGTATGATAGTATATGATAGTGTATGATAGTGTATTATAGTGTATGATAGTGTATGATAGTATATGATAGTATGATAGTGTATGATAGTATATGATAGTATGATAGTGTATGATAGTGTATGATAGTGTAAGATAGTGTATGATAGTGTATGATAGTGTAAGATAGTGTATGATAGTGTATGATAGTGTAAGATAGTGTAAGATAGTATATGATAGTATATGATAGTATGATAGTGTATGATAGTGTATGATAGTGTATGATAGTGTAAGATAGTGTATGATAGTGTATGATAGTGTATGATAGTGTATGATAGTATGATAGTATATGCTAGTATATGATAGTATGATAGTGTATGATAGTATATGATAGTATGATAGTGTAAGATAGTGTATGATAGTGTACAATAGTGTATTATAGTGATTTATAGTGTAATATAGTATATGATAGTATGATAGTGTATGATAGTGTATGATAGTGTATGATAGTATGATAGTGTATGATAGTGTATGATAGTGTATGATAGTGTATGATAGTGTATGATAGTGTATGATATTATGATAGTGTAGGATAGTGTATGATTAGTGTATGATAGTGTATGATAGTGTATTGATAGTGTATGATAGTATGATAGTGTATGATAGTGTATGATAGTGTATGATAGTGTATGATAGTGTATGATAGTGTATGATAGTGCATGATAGTGTACGATAGTGTAAGATAGTGTATGATAGTGTATGATAGTGTATGATAGTGTATGATAGTATGATAGTGTATGATAGTGTATGATAGTGTATGATAGTATGATAGTGTATGATAGTGTATGATAGTGTATGATAGTGTATGATAGTGTATAGTTGTAGGTTTGATAGTGTATGATTAGTGTATGATAGTGTATGCTAGTGTATGATAGTGTATGATAGTGTATGATAGTGTATGATAGTGTATGATAGTGTACGATAGTGTATGATAGTGTAAGATAGTGTATGATGATAGTGTATGCTAGTGTATGTATGATAGTGTATGATAGTGTATGATAGTGTATGATAATGTATGATAGTGTAAGATAGTGTAATATAGTGTATGATAGTGTATGATAGTGTATGATAGTGTATGATTGTGTATGATAGTGTATGATAGTGTAATATAGTGTATGATAGTGTATGATAGTGTAAGATAGTGTATGATAGTGTATGATAGTGTATGATAGTGTATGATAGTGTATGATATTATGATAGTGTATGATAGTGTATGATAGTGTATGATAGTGTATGATAGTGTATGATAGTGTATGATAGTGTATGATTGTGTATGATAGTGTATGATAGTGTAATATAGTGTATGATAGTGTATGATAGTGTAAGATAGTGTATGATAGTGTATGATAGTGTATGATAGTGTATGATAGTGTATATTATGATAGTGTATGATAGTGATGATAGTGTATGATAGTGTATGATAGTGTATGATAGTGTATGATAGTGTATGATAGTGTATGATAGATAGTGTATGATAGATAGTGTATGATAGTGTATGATAGTGTATGATAGTGTATGATAGTGTATGGCACATTTTCCATTCATATAAGGAATTAGTAATTGAGTATTTTCACTCCATCATTTCTGAAGCAATTGGGTTTTTAAAAATGTTAATTGGGTAAAATAATATCACACTACTGTTTACACATCAACAGTAATTATTGAAAAGTTTGCTTCAAAATGAAAACATATCTTGGCATTTCATTAGAATCGTCTCCTTGGAGACAATTCTAATGAAATACCAAGATGTGTTTTTATGGAAAATAAGAAAACTATGCTAGTATGCAGCATGATAAACGTAACATACATTTTTTATTGCTTTTTCATACTCACTATTTCTGATTTCAATTGGGTATTTGGCAATTTTAATTGGGTATTTAAGCAAATACGCAGCTTATCTGGAGCTCTGTTATTACATTTTCACCAGTATGAAATTCACTTTTTTTGTATGTAAATATATTCATGAGCTTGTGTGTCTGTCCAACAATATATTTTTAGCTTAAAGTTTACTGAAAGCGCCAATAAGCTCTCATGGCACACGAATTGTGGTAATATAGCTATATTTCGCCCCCTAACAACCATACTTTATGCGCTCATTAGCGCTGTTCACTATTTGGAGACAATCGGATTTTAACGGTTATCAGCGTGCATCATAAATCAAGTCGTTGATGTACAGTAGTCAGTTGCCGATTTCATTAAAATTGCAAAGTATACTTGTCTAGCAAAGTATATTTTGAGGGAGTAATCATTTATGTTTCCCGAAATGCATTATTTCATATAGAACTAACGATTGCATATATTTGATTATTAAAAGTATGCAGAATATTATTATACTGAATTTATTACATTATCACAGCCAACATGGCTACAGGTTCTTTGCAGTCAATATCGCAGTATGACACAGAACAAAGGTGCAGTTTTATTTTATCTATATGGTATACAGTACATGTATTGTCATATTTTGGTATTAAATGCCAATGAGACATTATGGCTATTTGTGAAAATCTGACGAATAGTTAATTTTAATGAAATAATATGGCAACGTTGAACATATACTAGGTTTGTAATAAGTTTCGAAGGTTTCATTGGTGTTATGTCTATTGTAATACTATCGAACAATTATATGATATTAAAACTATACATGCAAGTTGTTTGGGTTTGGAAACCATGTGCGACACAGTACTACTATCTACTTTCAAATAACTGAGTGCTACTGTTACATGTCTTGTACATATATTTATCCCGTCAACACAGTGCGTATGTGCCGTGAAACATTTTTGATATCCAGTCAATACTAGTTTTGCATTTTACAGCCATTTATAGGTGTTGACGGCATAAATAGAATAGTAGGTTAGTGCCGTGAATGGGAAAACATATCTGGCGCGGCACAGAAACGGGATGTGCTCGGCAGAGCCTCGCCCATCCTGTTTCCTGCGCCTTGCGGATATTATTTCCCATTCACGGCACTAACCTACTATTCTCTATCTATTGTCCTTATTTCTGAACCAAAGTATATGTCGCCGAGACGGTTCAAATGAGTGGTCACAACATATACTTCTGATGAGAAATAAAGAATTCTTGAGCCTTGCCGGATATTTTTTCCCATTCACGGCACTAACCTACTATTCTCTATGTATGTTCACATGCATATGGTTATCTGCAGGATCGTGTTTTTTAGCGCTTTATTCTGGAGAACAATTATCAAAAGCCTGTACGTGTATATAATTCCAGCACAAAAATATTTACACAATTCCCTAACATTTGATTGGTCCGTAGCAAGTCTCTGTCCAAAATTAATATCATCCCAGTAAACTCCATGCCGAACTACTTTCCGTAACCGTGAGGCGCAGTTAAAATAATTCTTAAGAAAACGGAAAATAATGATGAATTTATTTCAAATGCTGGAATTATAAGGAATGAATGGCCTTTTTGTGGAATTTATCGGGGATATAAACTTGGAAAAGTCGCGGGAATACTGGACGAGGCCTTCCGGCCTTCGTCCAGTATTCCCGCGATTTTTCCAAGTTTATACCCCGATAAATTCCACAAAAAGGCCATTCATTCCTATATGAATGCATTACTGCATGTTGATCAGTGGTACATAATACAAATACTGATGCTGATGCTGAACAGTAGAATTGTGTAAATCTTGAGAATTTGCTATACTCATTTATCATTGGAAACACTTTTTTTTTCTGGATATGTTCAGTTATACATGTGCTGCAAAACTGGAGAGATCCGAACACACACTGGCTGTACTATTGCTACAGAAACATGGCAAATATATACTATATACGTTTTACCATTATAACTTGGTGTATTGTGTTAATCTATCAGTTTTATGAGCTAAATACATGAATATGGATATAAACCAGTCAATAAGATAATATGTATTTTCATACTTGGAAACTGTCAAAACCAAGGTGCATGATCACGTGGTTACAACAACAACGTCGCCACTCCAAAGTAAGTATTCTTTGATATTTTCCTTAATATGCAACGGATTTTCATAAAATATGGCGCAGCAAACGCGTCTTCATGAGATGCATTTGGTGGTCTAGTGAGTTTGGCACAAACTACTGTGGTTTTTGCGAAGAATCGATGTCCGTGTCGAAGACACGGAAATCGATTCTTCGCAAAAAACACAGAAGTTTGGGCGAAAATACAGAGACCATCAAATGCCGCTTAAGAAGACGCGTTTGATGAGCCATATTTTGAAATATTTGCTGATGGATCATCCAATATACTATTTATAGCATATGTCGATAGTTTATATATTTCAGTGTATTTTGTATGAACATGATGATGTTTTTAGTTTCTAAGCTGCCATTTTGAAATTGAAACTAGACAAATTATATGATATGATAATATTACATTGCCGTGTAAAGGGTATGTCATTATACATATTAATCGTGTGTAATATATGACTAAAGTCAATATGCAGTGTATATGATTTATTTCATTTGTCCATATACAGTGTTGTCGTCGATCTTGGATTTGGAGGCCATATTCGATTTGGAAAAACATCCGTATTTTCTTTAAACGTCTATAACATAAACCTTTCAAAACAAATGAAAGTTTGCTTTTAACAAACACTTGACACGAAAGTTACATTTCGGTATACACTAACATTTAACCCGTACTACGCTGAATTAAATGTTGTCGTCTGCTGGAAATGTTTTATTTTCAATATTTCTCAACAAAAACCTGGTTTTGACAGCAAATGAGAATCGTCTCCAGTGGAGACGATTCTCATGTGCTGTCAAAACCAGTTTTTTTAAGAATTAGAGCAAAAATGAAAAACAGCTGACGGCAATTTCCGTCAACAGCGCAGGAAGGGTTACGCTGAAGCACGGTTTTACACATGCAATACAAAGCGGCGCATTCATAGAGAATAGTAGGTTAGTG
Organism: Conchocele bisecta; assembly: GCA_029237695.1. Lineage (NCBI taxonomy): Eukaryota > Metazoa > Mollusca > Bivalvia > Lucinida > Thyasiridae > Conchocele > Conchocele bisecta. Next base: position 31,964,835 of record CM055267.1, read on the forward strand.
CCGTGAATGGAAAAACATATCTGGCAAGGCTTAGGAAACTGGGGGCCGTTTCACTAAACGTCTTACGACTAAAATGTTCGAAAGTGCAAAATTATAATAGTCTGTGAATTTCACATTAACAATGTATTCTTGTAAACAATGATAGGATTTACATTTATTGAGCATAGGCTGCATATGCAGCCTATGCTCAATACATGTAAATCCATCAATTGAAATTTCCAGACGATCCTAAATTTGCACTTACGAAGATTTTAGTCGTACGAAGTTTAGTGAAACGGGCCCCTGGATGGGCGAGGCTCTGCCAAGCCCATCCCGTTTCCGTGCCGCGTCAGATATTATATAAATAGAATAGTAGGTTAGTGCCGTGAATGGGGGAAATATCTGGCGCGGCACGGAAAAGGGATGTGGTCGGCAGAGCCTCGCCCATCCCGTTTCCTAAGCCTTGCCAGATATTTTTCCCATTCAAGGCACTAACCTACTATTCTATTTATCCCGTCAACACTACAAATAGCTTTAAAATGTCAAAAATAGCCCCAGCCGCATCGGAGAATCGACTAGTATGACAACCGCACTGTGTTCACGGGATAAATAACCATATTCCGAACAAACCAGTGGATTCGGCGAGCGAGTAATAAAGCCGGATTTCCATGGAGCCTGAGGTTAATTGCAACACTATCAGAAAGTTACATCAAATGTGTGCGACAGAGAGTCACTGCTGATACATGGTCTGGCTTTAACATTTCTTATGCGATTTGAAACAATTATAGGTCTTCGCTATCTTGTACAGTTGGATTGGAATTCAATCATTTCGCTGATGGCCGATCGCCTATGTGAGTGACTAAATGGCGAGCAGCGTAGGCCCTGTTCAGACTGCGCGGATGCGCAGGCTAATCTGGGGTTACGCTGATCGCAATCGTAATGGACATTTTCTGTCAATGGTTCGTTAATAGGCATTGCAACAGCTGAATATATTAAACTGCACAGATTCGATGACAATCGGTTTTAAACTAAAGTACAAAAACGATGACTAGGAAAATGAGTTTTCAAAAATAAAACAATACTGAATTGGTAATTTACAAACTGTTTGTTTTTGGAAATGTATGCACTATGTCGGTAATGTGTTGAATAATTCCAGCACAAAAATATTTACACAATTCCCTAACATTATATTGGCCCGTAGCAAATCTCTGTCCAAAATTTATATCCCAGTAAACTCCCACGCCGAACTACTTTCCGTAACCGTGAGGCGCAGTTAAAATAATTCTTAAGAAAACGGAAAATAAACACATTTTTTTAATGAATTTATTTCAAATGCTGGAATTATAAGGAATGAATGGCCTTTTTGTGGAATTTATCGGGGATATAAACTTGGAAAAGTCGCGAGAATACTGGACGAGGCCTTAAACAATTACAATTTTCGAAAAGAAATAAAAAAAAGAAAAATCTTTTTTTTTTTGGATTTTTTTTTCGAAAATTATAATTTGTTATCACTTCGTCCAGTATTCCCTGGACTTTTCCAAGTTTATACCCCGATAAATTCCACAAAAAGGCCATTCATTCCTATAATGTATTTTTCAAGAGCTTGCCACTACCGTATATGGACGAGATTTTCGGATCTTTATCATGATTTGCAACGACATAAGTCAAAACAGCACAGTACTTATTGTGAAGCTGATTATGTTAATTTCCTGTAACCGGTCAATACCTGTTTTGATTATTTCGCGTTCTCCCGCCTGTTTGTATATGAATAACGAAACTGTGTCAGTCGCTGTTAGAAATAAAAGGTATATGTGGGCTTGGGCTTGTTTTGGATTAGATATGAGACACGCCATGTGATTTTGTACATTCGGACATCTGCTTAATTCCATTAAATACGTTTACAAAAAAAAAATATTTTCCGTAAATGGCGTCAAAAGTTGACAAAAGTTTCAGAGTATATGCATGTACTCTGAACCTTTGTCAACGTTTGACTTAATCTATGAACAATACTGTACATTTTAATGAAATTACGCAGATGTCCGAATGTACAAAATCACATGACGTGTCTCATATGTATTTATGTTTGTTTTCCATTAAGGACCAACGTTTTACCTGATCATCGTTTGATCGTTAATGTGACGGAATAGATGTTTAACATATATATGAACACTGCCTCGTTACTGTATCCTATATGGCACATGGGGTGGCCAAGTCGGCGATCTTCAATCTTTGTGTATTCCAGCCATCAGCCAGTTTCACCTGTTCTGCTGTTTGACAAAGAACTCAAAATGTGAAGTAGAACATATGCTGTAATGTAGATAGCTATGAGAACGGACTCCTATCGATTATATTACACCAAACTGTAAAACATGTCAGTTTTCTGGACAGGCGTGAACCTGTGTTTTTAACAACATGAACCACCATTATATATAGGAATCAGGGTCAGAACGGCCCAAAACCAAAACGGCCCAGTACCAGAACGGCCCACTGACCAGGACGGCCCGGGTCAAAAAGGCCCACTTACCAGGACGGCCCGGGTCAAAAAGGCCCAGTTTTAAGTAGGACGTTATGAAATGAAAATCGAAGGAATATTGTTTTATTGTTTTATTGTTTTATTGTTTTATTGTTTAATGAATATATACACATGTAAACATTAACAAATGAGACGCGGCATGCGATTTCGTACTTTAGAACATGATTTTAGAAAATTCGCCCTCAATTTTTAAGAATAATAGTGATAGGATCATAATTTATGTCCGAATTTGACGAAGCTTCCAGCGTAAACGAGTAATTAAATATAATTAATTTCTACATTTACTCTGAAATCTTCGTCTATACATTAAACTGATTTACAGTGAGACTTTTACATGTCGTAAGGTAAGTTATGATATGTCGCGCCTCTTAATCAATAACAACATATAATTAACATATAACTAACAAATTGTCATGAACGAAAATCAGTAACAAATATTTAACGAATAGAAAAACAAAATCATAAACAAATAAAGGTAACAATTGTCAGTCATAACAAAGTCATAATCATAAACATATATCTAACACCGCCTTTAACGGGAGAAATTGCGACATGCGACATACGGATACTTTTAATACTACATTTATTATGCAACTTACACTGAGTTCCAGTGGCTCGGCATCGTCGTCAGCATACACGCTGTCGTCACCCGCAAATGGCACCTATAGTATAAAACATCAATACATTATAGCCACCCACCAAATATCGTGGCGTATATGTGACCTTTAACGGGAACTTGCAATTACACTCCATTATTAGTTACATGTTAGGTATTAATTTTGTTAATACCTAACAATGTTTAACACATAATAATAATGCACGAAGGAAACCATACCCGCAATCAACAAAATAGTCTTCCATCTTGTTCTTTCAAAAGTGTATATTCTCCCCGTTATATAGCACATAAATAAAGTGGGCCGTTCTGACCCCCCTAAAACTGAGCCTTTTTGGTATACCTTTTGTAACTGGACCTTTTTGACCCGGGCCGTCCTGGTAAGTGGGCCTTTTTGACCCGCTACCATAAATAGCTTCATTCACAGAAAATTACACAGTGTATCACTTTTACCTGGCAAACCACACAACACATACCATATATACCCACTATACTGTACTCTGTTATTAGCTATACAATCCAGTGAAATGTACGTGGTTATTATTAGCCGATCTATTTATAGATCGGCTATACATGTATATTGGTTATCCATTGGTTTGTGAAAAGGTTTGTAACCACCCTTTTCTCCTATATTCGGTAATCTACAAACGCGAAATTTGTTGTATCACTTCCAAATTACATCAACCGGATATTCTTTTCATTTTTGGCCATTATCTCTGTTTAAAACTTTAAATATAGCGACATAACACAATTTGGCTATAAATAAACGTTTTAACTACAAGAGTTCGGCGGTTTGCAATTTGGCTATACATAAACGTTTTGACGTCACCGGAAGCTCCGCCATGTTGGAGGCCGCGTGTTATTGCGCAATAATTCCAATATCTCGATACACAAAACAAAACACGTCGAAGTTTGACCTAAATTCAGTTAGTTAGACGCATAATGGTTGTGAAGTGTTCTATATACGGATACATGTATAGTCATCGTAAATATCGCGAAAGGACACTGGAATAGTATAGATTGCCTGCAGTAATACAAAGCAAGGTGTGGAATGCGAGAAACTGAGTTAGAATCGGAGTCGTGAATGGCTGTCTAGAATTGGACAAGAATTTGTGCACAAGAATATCCTTAATGTTCGGGTGTATTCGGCGCATTTTGTCAATGGTAAGTCCTTGATATTATAAAGAATCCGAACGTTTTGACGTCACCGGAAGCTCCGCCATGTTGAAGGCCGCGTGTTATTGCGCAATAATTCCAATATCTCGATACACAAAACAAAACACGTCGAAGTTTGACCTAAATTCAGTTAGTTAGACGCATAATGGTTGTGAAGTGTTCTATATACGGATATAGTCATCGTAAATATCGCGAAAGGACACTAGAATAGTATAGATTGCCTGCAGTAATACAAAGCAAGGTGTGTAATGCGAGAAACTGAGTTAGGATCGGAGTCGTGAATGGCTGTCTAGAATTGGACAAGAATTTGTGCACAAGAATATCCTTAATGTTCGGGTGTATTCGGCGCATTTTGTCAATGGTAAGTCCTTGATATTATAAATAATCCGATAGTTCTACTTGTCAGTTGGTGAGACAATGTAAGCTGGTGTAATCATTATATTTTGTGTGAACCCCACCCAGAGCTCCAGATAAGCTGCGTATTTGCGTAAATACCCAATTAAAATTGCCAACAACCCAATTGAAATCAGAAGTAGTGAGTATTAAAAAGCAATTGTGGTATTGTATTGTAACTTAATGTGCAAAGTTACAATATCCGACAAGTACACATGTATGTATTTGATTTTAATATATAAAATGTATCATGCTGCAGAAAACAATAAACAGACCACAATATAACATATTTTTCTTATTTTTCCATGAAAACACATCCAAGGAGACAATTCTAATGAAATGCCAAGATATGTTTTCATTTCGAAACAAACTATTCAATAATTGCTGTCTGTTGATGTGTAAACTACTAGTAGTGTGATTTAATTTTACCCAATTAAAATTTTGAAATACCCAATTGCTTCAGAACTGATGGAGTAACAATATACTCAATTACTAATTCCTTATCTGGAGCCCTGCGGCCACCCACTGAATTATAATGTTTGACACCCGTGCTTTCACTGTACTTAACATGCTTAAGACGTGCGAGATGGTGTATTTTGATGGACCTCAGACTATAAAAATTAATAAAAATGTGCAGCTTGTGTGGAATTTCATGAAACATGTTTACATATTTTGCGATATTTTCTGTAAATCATGCCAAAAGTTGATGAAATTCTCAGAGAAAATGCGGAATGTCACCATGTTTTCACCATTCAATGTTATTTATGAAAGATATTGTAAATAAATATTTTTCATCAAAGTGCGCACATGTTTGTACATGCAAAATCACATGGCGCATGTCATATGTATAAAATTTGTCATAAATTGTCAATATTTCAGTGATATTTTATAAGAGTACACCTTTTCTTTTATATTTCTCCTCAAAAGTGCATGTAAATGTTGTGACCACTCATCTGAACCGTCTCAGCAAGAATGTTCAGATGGTGTATGCAACATATACTTCCGAGAAGAAATAATACAAATAAGTTATTATATTGTAACTTAATGTGCAAAGTTACAATATCCGACAAGTACACATGTATTTATTTGATTTTAATATATATCATGTATATGTTTCAGAAAAGAAGGCAGAGTTGTATGACCATATTCTTCTTCTTCTTCTTTATCCGTCCACTCAGTGTTGAGTAACCTCGTTGCCGAGTATAACAGCTCCTCCACCACATCTTAACCCAAACTGGGCACCATCAGTTAATCTGGGCGGACAAAAGCGAGCATCATCTACATGAAGATACGATCGGCAGCAGGAAAAGAAGAGAAGGAAGCCAGCTGAATCCACAACTATTGTTGGACCTGACGGGTATGGATATGGGTGACAGCGTTGATGAAGACGGCGTTCAGTCACAGACTGATGTTGATGGTCCACTCATGGAGGCTATGTCGCTGGAGCCGCAGGAACTGCGTACAGAGAATGGGGAGCTGAAGGAAAAAGTGGCCCATTTGGAAACTAAATTCACTGCAAGTTATGCTAAGGGTAGTGACGAGAAGGTGAAACATTTAACAGGATTACCATCATTCACAGTTCTATCTATATCGTTTACTTTTCTGGAGCCTCACCTGCCATCCAGTCTGGTCATGCCCGAATTCAAGGTAATGATATTGCCATTAGTGAAATTGCGACTAAATTTGTCAAATCTGTTTCTTGCGTATGAATTTGACACTACTCAATCAACAATATATAGACTTTTTACACTGACAATTGACTGTATGTACAAGCGGCTAAAGAAACTCATAAGATGACCAGAGCGCGAGACATTGAGAAAAAACATGCCAATGGAATTTAGGAAGTACTTCGGCCACAGGTGTGCAGTAATACTTGATTGTTTTGAGGTATTTATTGAGAAACCAAGTGGTTTGAAAGCCAGAGCAGAAACCTGGTCTTCATACAAACACCACCACACTGTGAAATTTCTAATTGGAATTACTCCTCAGGGCAGTGTGTCCTTCATATCGAAAGCATGTGGGTGGTCGTATGAGTGACAAGTTTCTGACAGAGAACAGTGACTTCCTGTCCAAGTTATTACCTGGGGATTTAGTGTTGGCGGACCGAGGTTTTTTGAGGGCAAGGACAGTGTTGGCTCGGTAGCTGCAGAAGTGAAGATTCCAGCATTTACGAAAGGTCGTGATCAGCTATCCCCTCTGGACGTGGAATCAACGCGTAAATTTGCCCATTCAAGAATACATGTGGAACGGGTTCAGTTCGACAGACATTTACTATATTGAACGGTTGTCTTCCCATCAATTGTCTCATGAACAAGGATACGTTTGGTAATACGGTCACTGACACAATTGTTACCGTTTCGTGTGGACTAGTAAATTTGTGTGACTCAATTGTTGATTTTAACTGAACCAAATTGATCTACACTGGTCCTTGCACTCATTCGTGTCCTTTTGTAAATACTGAAATCTTCTTTTTCTGACTCACTAATTTCGCCATCAAATATTTACTTTTCTATTGATTGCAAGGAAATTGCTATTCTGCGATTTCTACGGGACGCCAAGTGGGACATGGCTCAATTTTGTCAACAAAATTAATTTTTGTCCCACAAAATTCAATTCTGTGTCACAAAATTCACTTTTGTGCCACAAAACTCAATTCTGTGTCGCAAAATTCAATTCTGTGTCACAAAATTCACTTTTGTGCCATAAAATTCACATTTGTGTAACAAAATTCAATTCTGTGTCACACAATTCAATTCTCTGTAACAAAATTCAATTCTGTGTCACAAAATTCAATTCTGTGTCACAAAATTCAATTCTGTAAATTCTGTGTAACAAAATTCAATTCTGTCAACAAAAATTCAATTCTGCACAACGCATGTAAGAAGGACTCCATTGGTCAGAAACTGCACTGGAGAAATGGGTCACGGTCGCCGATCTACACATTCAATGTCGATGATTCATTTTCTCATTCTGCCGATGATTCATTTCTCATTCTGCCATTTATTTGCTTCAACTATCTCCAAACAGTCAAACGTTGACAAACCCATTCGTATTTAAACTCATTTGCGTTATAATTGTACACATAATTCATGTACATGTAGATCTCCCGCGAGTACTGACGTCATTTATTGTGTATCGCAAGGTACATCTGCCCCAGTTAAATCAATAATACACGCGCTGTGGCCTGTGTTCTGATTGCTGTCTGTGTTTATAAACAGAATGTGTGTATTGGGCCATTTGAGGAAACCATTTGTAGTATTTGTGTAGATACCATGGATACTAAGATGGTGTATACTGTAAATAATGCATGTAGACACATAGTTGCGAACACGTATCTTCGCAACTAGTAGACACAGATCCAATACCATTTGTTTCACAAGGTTAGATCTACTGTTAGAATACGACGCCATCTAATGTCATTTTCGAGCATAAAACGTTACCTGATGAATGGAATACCAGGCTAGTGTATTTTAATATCACGTTTATCAGGCTCGGCTCGGAAACGGTAGGAATTCCTCGGCAAGCCTCGGAATTCCTACGCGTTTCCTAGCCTTGCCTGATAAACTTGATATCAAAATACACTAGCCTGGTTATTCTCTCTATATATGGGCATGCTCTCAGGTCTAGCTACGGGGCGCCAAGTGGGACATGGCTCAATTTTGTGCCACAAAATTCATTTTTGTGCCACAAAATTCAATTCTGTGTCACAAAATTCAATTTTGTGCCACAAAACTCAATTCTGTGTCACAAAATTCAATTCTGTGTCACAAAATTCACTTTTGTGCCACAAAACTCAATTCTGTGTCACAAAATTCACTTTTGTGCCACACAATTCAATTCTGTGTAACAAAATTCAATTATGTGTAACAAAATTCAATTCTATGTCACAAAATTCACCTTTGTGCCACCAAACTCAATTCTGTGTCACAAAAATCACTTTTGTGCCACAAAATTCAATTCTGTCAATTCTGTGTAACAAAATTCAATTCTGTGTCACAAAATTCAATTCTGCACACGCATGTAAGAAGGACTACCATTGGTCAGAAACTGCACTGGAGAAATGGGTCACGGTCGCCGATCTACACATTCAATGTCGATGATTCATTTCTCATTCTGCCGATGATTCATTTCTCATTCTGCCATTTTGCTTCAACTATCTCCAAACAGTCAAACGTTGACAACCCCATTCGTATTTAAGCTCATTTGCGTTATAATTGTACACATAATTCATGTACATGTAGATCTCCCGCGAGTACAGACCTCATTTATTGTGTATCGCAAGGTACATCTGCCCCAGTTAAATCAATAATACACGCGCTGTGACCTGTGTTCTGACTGCTGTCTGTGTTTATAAACAGAATGTGTGTATTGGGCCATTTGAGGAAACCATTTGTAGTATTTGTGTAGATACCATGGATACTAAGATGGTGTATACTGTAAATAATGCATGTAGACACATAGTTGCGAACACGTAACTTCGCAACTAGTAGACACAGATCCAATACCATTTGTTTCACAAGGTTAGATCTACTGTTAGAATACGACGTCATCTAATGTCATTTTCGAGCATAAAACATTACCTGATAAATGTAATACCAGGCTAGTGTATTTTAATATCACGTTTATCAGGCTCGGCTCGGAAACGGTAGGAATTCCTCGGCAAGCCTCGGAATTCCTACGCGTTTCCTAGCCTTGCCTGATGAACTTGATATCAAAATACACTAGCCTGGTATTCTCTATATATGGCATGCTCTCAGGTCTAGCTATGTCCCGGCTACTTTATGTTTGACCCTGTTTACATAATTGAGGGAAAATTCTGAATATTTTTCTTATTTCTCCTTCAAAGTATATATGCTTATATGGTGTGACCACTCATTTGTAATCATAATATAACCAAAATAACTGTCCATAAAGAAGTATAATATTGATATATTGGGTTATATTTTCGCATTGAAATATTTAAACCTGCAAGTGTACTCCACCATCTAGTAAAATAGACTAAGACCGATCTCAACCAATCAACGTAGAGATGACATAGACTATCCTACGCAAACTAATTTTTGTGGACAAAAATGAATTCTGTCCCACAAAACTGAATTTTCTTCACAAAACTCAATTCTGTCTTACAAAATTGAATCCTTTATAACAAAAATGAATTTTGTATACGAAACGTATGCAGAATTGAATTAATTTTGTGACACAGAATTAGAATTTTGTGAACACAGAATTGACAGAATTGAATTTTGTGACACAGAATTGACAGAATTGAATTTTGTGACACAGAATTGAATTTTGTGACACAGAATTGAATTTTGTGACACAGAATTGAATTTTGTGATTTTTAGTGTTACAAAACTCAATTTTGTCTCGACAAAATTGGTTTTGTACACATAATTAACCTGTCCTGCATGGCGCCCCGTAATTTCGGTCGGCTGTCGTAAACAGGTTGTCTGTCGGTCGGTATAGTCGACTATACCGACCGACAGCCGACCTGTTTATCTGTACCATGCCGGCAGCCGACCGAAATCGCTGAATTGGTATTCCTGGGCCTGGGGTGTGGAATTTCTTCATCAGATTTGCTGGCACCTTTTGAAATTAAAATCATATACATATCCCAATTCAAAACCATTTTTAATAGAAGCTAGACATGTATACTTATCATTTATTCCATTATCATGATTATCACATAAAGCATATAATAATAAAGTATAATCACTCGTAGTAAGCATGATATTACTTCCTTTCAATGGTAATATGACCAGTGTAGGCACAGATCAGCCTGCACATTCACATACAGGAGTGTGCTAGCAGATTAATATCCAGATTAATCAAACCCCATAAGGCCTTTTTCTCAAGCCACGGTCACATATACTTTTCTATATTTGTGATGCACCGTTAGAGAAACAGTTCACTTACTTCACTGGTGCTGCACTCCGTGCCGATGGAAATATTTCAAGACAATCCACTTGAAAAATACAATAGGCGCCATTAATTGTAAACAAATGTTTCCAGACGAGTAGTAATTTTATTTATTTTTTAACACTCATCTAGAAACATTTTATAATAGCGCATATTGTATTTTTCAAATGGATTGTCTTACATATGCCACCAGTCACAGCCACAAATGCGTTCGGACTTATAAATACCTACTCCAGAACAAGGTGAAGAACTAATGCCACATAGGAAACATCGTAGGCCCTGACCAGACTGCGTAGGTGCGTATGGTGTTGCTGGTGGCACACATCTTAAGGTACATTATTTCCATACAATACCGATATGACAATCTTGTTTACACGTACACATGTTCTTTGACATATTGTAAACAAGAGGCTCAAATGGGCATGTAACGCTCACCTGAAATTATTATCAACATTATAAAGTAAATAAAAAACGGCACGGACTTTCGATTATACAAAGTTCCTTCAAAATTCAACAAAACGGATCACATGGAAAAACTGGCCAAACGGTACATG
>CM055267.1:31976501-31993346 GCA_029237695.1 Conchocele bisecta
AAAAATAACAAAAAAAAATGTTTCAAAATTGTCAACTTTTTATAAAAGTGTATTCTTAATGCAAATGAATTTAATATATTATATGCAAGCTAAGTAATTTAGACCTCCATACCAGTTTTACTAGATTCTACTCTGCACTGGGAGAGGTTGCCACAACAGTCCAGCTTGACAAAACAGTATGAAGAGTCTAAACTACTCTATATGTGGCTCACACACGAATGGTAAGAGATTCAAAGAAATTCTTTGGCATTCATGTATGTGACAGTTGAATCTGGTTATTACCCCTTATAAAGAGTAATAATCAGTATTCCTAAACGTAATACTTGTAGGGGAAGCCAATGACTTGTGGTTGTGGAATTCCAAATTCAGGGCTGAAATATTTCTTTTCATTCTGTTCTGATCTTTTGGCCTCTCATTTAGTGCAAGACCGCTGATCAGACAGGTGCGGCTGGTCTCGGGCTGCAAAGATCGCAAATGCCATGAGGCCCACCATATCTTCAGATTACAACAGGCACATGCATAATACAATTAACCAAATTTACAGGCTGTAATGAAGGATGATGATGCCCAGTGTAACATCGGTTGTTAACCCTTCCTACGCTGTTGACCGGAAATTTGGCCGTCTTCTGTTTTACATTTTTGCTTTAATTTCCTTAACAAAAAACTAGTTTTGACAGCACATGAGAATCGTCTTCACTGGAGAAGATTCTCATGTCTGTCAAAACCAGGTTTTTGTCAGAAATATTGCAAATAAAACATTTCCTTCCAGCAGAACACAACATTTAAATTCAGCGTAGTAAGGTTAACCCATTTACAAGCTGAAGATATACACTTTTCTCCACACTTTCTCATGGAATAAAAACTAATTTATTTTTTCTTGTAATTCAACAAAAAAAAATGATGTGACCACTCATTAGAAACCGTTTCACACATCGCTCAGATGTGTTGTCACAACTTATACTTTAATGAAAAGTAATAAAAATATGTTTTAAAATTGTCATATCCTAAATATATTATTCTGAATGCAATATGTTAATATGCATGCTATTATTTAGGGACCTCCATACAGTTTACTAGATCCAATCTGTGGCCGGGGAGAGTTGCCAAAGCAGTTCAGCTTGACATACATTGATGATCATCTATCTACTCACCCGTGTTGCTCGTATAATGTGGATCACGGAATGGTAAAGTGATTAACAGTTATGGGTCATATTTTGGAACTAAACTTCTTCATTGGGAGCAAGGGTGCCTGGCACCAGATCACGTCACCATTTTTTGGGTAATAATTATTTTGAAAAAGTGCAACATTTTTCTATATGAAGTTGAAAATGACGTCCTTTTTGACATTCTTTTACAGAAATTGAACAGAGCCGGGTTAATACTTCTTTACTATTCATTTTATCGATTTTCCAATTGTGTTATGACCGTGTGTCTTTATAAAATATTTACAATGTATTCTATGTCTGTGACCTCACATGATATTCTATCATTTACATGCAGGGATTTGACCAGTGTAGTTCCTGATCATACTGAACTGATGATACACGGGACATTTTCTCTGACCGAGGGGTTGGGGGAAGGTATGTATATGTTTACAATGAACCATTCTTATCTGGATCATGTCTTAATTATTGATCTTACTGGGATTCACACTGGGGCCAAAGTGTCAGTAGCCTAGTTCAATCAAATTGCAATGTATACTTTGACGGAGTATTCATTTATTTTTCCTGAAATGCATTATTTCATATAAAACTAACAACTGTTATATTTGAGGATTAAAAGTATGCATTAATTATATTCTGAATTTTATTATTATTCACAGCCCAATTGGCTGTGATTATGTGATAAAATTCAGTATAATATAAAATTAATAAATTTATAATAAATTTTAAAATTTCTCGCTCAAAGTCTTCTTTGCTAGATAAGTTACTTTGCAATGTGGTGAAATTGGCTGTGGTGTAGTTAAGGCTACGTAGTTTCCACATTGAAACATGTGATGCTCCTCCACCCATGCAGTAGCATTCCTGGCTGTAGGTGATAGGCAATCAATAATCAATTGAGTAGTGTTGTTTGGACTGGACTAACAGAAAACAGTTCAAAATAAGTGGTATCGTGCACAACAATTTTTGGAATGAAAAATAACAAAAAAAATTGTTTCAAATTGTCAACTTTATAAAAGTGTATTCTGAATGCATTAATTTAATTTTTATATGCATGCTATGTATTTGACCTCCATACCAGTTTACTAGATCTAGTCAGCCCTGGGAGAGGTTGCCACAAACAGTCCAGCTTGACAACAGTGTGATTGAGTCTATCTACACGTATTAATGGTTGGATCACGAATGGTAACGTGAATTACAAAGTAATTCTTTGGCATTCTTGTATGAGACAGTTGAATCTTGGTTTAAACCCCTTATAATGAGTAATTATAAAAGTATTCCTAAACGTATTACTTGTAGGGGTAAGCCAAGTGACTTTGGTTTGGTTGGTAATTCCAATTTCACCATGGGCTGAATATATTCTTTTCAATTCCTGTTCTGATTTTTTGGCCTCCTCATTTAGTGCAGACCCTGACTCAGACTGCAGGCTGGTCTCTCCGGCTGCATTTGATCGCAAAATGCCATGAGCCCACCCCCCATTTCTTACAGTTACAGGCACATGCCATATAATTCAATTTAAATCCAAAGAATTTACAGGCTGTAATTGAAGGATTGAATGTTGGCCCTGGGTTAACAGCCGTTGTTTTTAACCCTTCCTACGCTGTTGACGGAAAATTGCCGTTTGCTGCTATTTTTTTCATTTTTGCCTTTAAATTCTTAAACAAAAAACAGGTTATTTTTGGACAGCAACAATGAGAATCGTCTTCACTGGTAGATGATTCTCATGTTGCCTGTCCAAAACCAGGTTATTTTTGTCGAGAAATATTGAAAAATCAAAAACATTTACACCAGCAGACGACAACATTTAATTCAGCGTAGTAAAGAAGGGTTAACGGTAAACCCATTAACAAGCTGAGAAAGATATACAACATTTTCCTCATTGGAATAAAAACTGAAAACTTATTTTTCCTTATTTTTTTATTATTCAACCAAAAGAAAAAAAAATGTTGTGACCACTCATTAGAAACCGTTTTTCATTCACACGAAATCAATGATTTGTCACAACTTAAATACTTTTAAAAAAAATGAAAAGAAAATTAATGAAAATTTTTAAAATTGTTCCTTAAAATTATACCCATAAAATCCCTAAAATAAAAATTCTGAAATGCAATATGTTAATTATGCATGCTATGTAAATTTAGACCTCCATACCAGTGTTTACTAGAATCCAATCTGTGCCGGGGAGGAAGGTGGCCACAGCAGTTCAGCTTGAACCAACCAATTGATGATCCAGTCTATCTACTCACCGTGTTGCTCGTATATGTGGATCACGAATGGTAAGTGATTAACATTTATGGGTTCATATTTTTGAACAAACTCCTTCATTGGGAGCAAGGGCGGGTGCCTGGCACCAGAATCACATCACCATTTTTGGGTAATAATTATTTTGAAAAAAATGGCAACAATTTATCTATAAATGAAGGTTGAAAAATGACGTCCTTTTTCACATCATTTACAGAAAAATACAGAGCCTTGTTTAATACTTTACTATCATTTATCGATTTTCAATATTGTAGTTATTGACCGTGTGTATTTACAAATATTACATGTATCTATGTGTGACCTCACATGATCTAACTCATTTACAAGCAAGGATTTGACCAGTGTAGTTCCTGATCAACTGAACTGGAAGATACAGCGGACATTTTCTCTGACCGTGGGGTTTGGGAAGGTATGTATGTTTTAACAATGAACCATTTCTTATCTGGATTCATGTCTTAATTATTGATCTTACTGGATTCACACTGGGGCCAAGTGATCAGTAGCCTAGTTCACCAAAATTGCAAAGTATACTTTGACGGAGTAATCATTTATTTTTCCTGAAATGCATTTATTTCATATAAAACTAACAAACTGTATATATTTGATGATTAAAAAAAGTATGCAGAATTATATACTGAATTTTATTACATTATCACAGCCAAAATGGCTGTGATTATGTGATAAATTCAGTATAAATAAAAATTTAATAATTTAAATAATAAAATTTAAAATTTCTCGCTCAAAGTATACTTTGCTAGGATTAAAGTATACTTTGCAATGTTGGTGAAATTGGCTAGTGGTGTAGTAAGGCTACTGTAGTTTCCACATTGAACTGTGATGCTCCTCCACCCATGCAGTGCATTCCTGGATGTATGTGTATCAATCAATAAATCAATTGAGTAGTGTTTGTTTGACTGACTAACATAAGCAGTTCAAATAAGTGGTCATCGTGCACAAACATATTTTGAATGAAAAATAACAAAAAAACAAAAAAATGTTTCAAAATTGTCAACTTTTATAAAAAGTGATTCTGAATGCAATGAATTATAAATTATATGCATGCTATGTATTTAGACCTCCATACCAGTTTACTAATCTAGTCTGCACCTGGAGAGGTTGCCACAACAGTCCAGCTTGACAACAGTGATGATTGAGTCTATCTACTCTATATGTGGATCACGAATGGTAAGTGATTCAAAGTAATTCTTTGGCATTCTTGTATGTGACCCAGTTGAATCTGGTTTATACCCCTTATAAAGAGTATAAGTACTTCCTAAACGTATTACTTGTAGGGGAAGCCAAGTGACTTTGTGTTGATTCCAATTTCAGGCTGAATATATTCTTTCAATTCTGTTCAGATTTTGGCCTCTCATTTAGTGCAGACCCAGATCAGACTGCAGGCTGTCTCGGCTGCATTTGATCGCAATGCCATGAGGCCCCCCATTTCTTCAGTTACAGGCACAATGCCATATTATACAATTAACCAGAATTTACTGGCTGTAATGAGGATGATGTTGCCCCTGTGTAAACAGCCGGTTGTTAACCCTTCCTACGCTGTTTGACGGAAATTGCCGTCTGCTGTTTTCATTTTTGCTTTAATTCTTAACAAAAAAACTAGTTTTACAGCACATCCAGAATCGTCATTTCACTAGGAGATGATTCTCAATGTGCTGTCAAAACCAGGTTTTTGTTTTTGTCGAGAAATATTGAAAATAAAAACTTTCCAGCAGACGACAACATTTAATTCAGCGAAGTAAGAGTTACGGTAACCCATTACAAGCTGAAGATATACACTTTCTCTGGAATAAAACTGATTATTTTTTCTTATTTAATATTCAACAAAAGAAAATGTAGTGACCACCTCATTAGAAAAACCGTTTTCACACGCTCAGAATGTGGTTTGTCACAACATATACTTTAAATGAAAAGTAAGAAAATAATGTTTAAAATTGTCATCCCTAAAATAATATTCTGAATGCAATATGATTAATATGCATGCTATGTAAATTTAGACCTCCATACCAGTTTACTAGATCCAATCTGATGCCCGGGGAGAGGTGGCCACAGCAGTTCAGCTTGACAACATTGATGATCCATTCTATCTACTCACCGTGTTGCTCGTATATGTTGGATCACGAATGGTAAGTGAATTTAACATTTATGGGTCATATTTTGACTAAACTTCTTCATTGGGAGCAAGGGTGCCCTGGCCCCAGATCACATCACCATTTTTGGGTTAATAATTATTATTTTGAAAAAGTGGCAACATTTTCTATAAATGAAGTTGAAAAATGACGTCCTTTTTGACATCATTTACAGAAAATTACAGAGCCTTGTTAATACTTCATTACTATTCATTTTATCGATTTCCAATATTGTAGTTATTGACCGGTGTGTCTTTAAAAAAATATTACATGTATCTATGTGTGACCTCACATGATTCTATCATTACAAGCAAGGTTTGACCAGATGTAGTTCCTGATCAACTGAACTGGAAAGATACAGCGGACATGTTTCTTGGTCCTTACCGAGGGGTGGGAAAGGGTAATGTATATGTTTAACAATGAACCATTTCTTATCTGGATTCATGTCTTAATTATTGATCTTACTGGGATTCACACTGGGGCCAAAGTGATCAGTAGCCTAGTTCACCAAAATTGCAAAGTATACTTTGACGGAGTTAATCTTTTATTTATTTTTCCTGAAATGCATTATTTCCATATAAAACTAACAACTGTATATGATGATGATTAAAAGTATGCAGAATTATTTATACTGAATTTTATTACATTATCAAACAGCCAAAATGGCTGTGATTGTGTATAAATTTCAGTATAATAAAAATTTAATAAATTTATAATAAAATTTAAAAATTTAAAATTCTCGCTCCAAAGTATACTTTGCTAGATAAGTATACTTTGCAATGTTGGTGAAATTGGCTAGTGGTGTAGTAAGGCTACTTGTTTAGTTTCCACATTGAACATGGTGATGCTCCTCCACCCAAGCAGTTGCATTCCTGGATGTATGTGATAGTCAATCATAAATCAATTGAGTAGTGTTTGTTTGACTGACTAACAGAAACAGTTTCAAATAAGTGGTCATCGTGCACAAACATATTTTGAATGAAAAATAACAAAAAAACAAAAAAAAATAAAAAAATTTCAAAATTGTCAACTTTATAAAAAAGTGTATTCTGAATGCAATTGGATTAATATATTATAGCATGCATGTATTTAGACCTCCATACCAGTTTACTGATCTAGTCAGCACCTGGGAGAGGTTGCCACAACAGTCCACTTGACAACAGTGATGATTGAGTCTATCTACTCGTATATGTGGATCACGAATGGTAAAGTGATTCAAAGTAATTCTTCTTTGGCATTCATTTGTATTTGTCCAACTATTGAATCGTTATTTTACCCCTTATAAAGGTACAATATTAAGTATTCCTAAAAACGTATTTTACTTGTAGGGGAATGCCAAGTGACTTTGGTGTGGTATTCCAATTTCATGGCTGAATATAATTTTTTCAATTTTTCAATTCTTTCTGATTTTGGCACCTCTCATTTAGTGCAGACCCTGATCAGACTGCAGGCTGGTCTCGGGCTGCATTTGGATCGCAAAATGCCATGAGCCCCCCCATTTTTATTTTTTTTTTATTTCTTCAGGTTACAGGCACATGCATATATTACAATTAACCAGAATTTACAGGCTGTTAATGAAGGATGATGTTGCCCTGTGTAACAGCCGGTTGTTTTTAACCCTTCCTACGCTGTTGACGAAATTGCCGTTTGCTGTTTTTCATTTTTTTGCTTTAATTCTTAACAAAAAACTGGTTTTGACAGCACATGAGAATCGTCTTCACTGGAGATGATTCTCATGTGCTGTCAAAAACCAATTTTAGGTTTTTGTCGAGAAATATTGAAAATAAAACATTTCCAAGCAGACGAAACACAACATTTAATTCAGCGTAGTAAGGAGTTACGGTAACCCCCATTACAAGCAGAAGATATACACATTTTTCTCTTGGAATAAAAACTGATTATTTTTCTTATTTAAGATTCAACAAAAAGAAAATGTTGTGACCACTCATTAGAACCGTTTCACACGCTCAGATGTGTTGTCACAAACATATACTTTAATGAAAAGTAAAAGAAAATAATTTTAATTTTAAAAATTGTCATATCCCTAAAATAATATTCTGAATGCAATATGTTAAATATGCATGCTATGTATTTAGACTCCATACCAGTTTACTAGATCCAATCTGCTGCCGGGGAGAGGTGGCCACAGCAGTTCATCTTGACCAACATTGATGATCCAGGTCTATCTACTCAACCGTGTTGCTCGTATATGTGGAATCACGAAAATGTAAGTGATTAACATTTAGGGTCATATTTTGACTAAACTTCTTCATTGGGAGCAAGGGTGCCTGGCACCAGATCACGTCACCATTTTTGGGTAATAATTATTTTGAAAAAGTGCAACATTTTCTATAAATGAAGTTGAAAAATGACGTCCTTTTTGACATCATTTACAGAAAATACAGAGCCTTGTTAATACTTCTTTACTATTCATTTATCGATTTTCCAATATTGTAGTTATTGACCGGTGTGTCTTTATAAAATATTACATGTATCTATGTGTGACCTCACATGATATTCTATCATTACAAGCAAGGATTTGACCAGTGTAGTTCCTGATCAACTGAACTGGAAGATACAGCGGACATGTTTCTCTGACCGAGGGGTTGGGAAGGTATGTATATGTTTAACAATGAACCATTTCTTATCTGGATTCATGTCTTAATTATTGATCTTACTGGGATTCACACTGGGGCCAAGTGATCAGTAGCCTAGTTCACCAAAATTGCAAAGTATACTTTGACGGAGTAATCATTTATTTTTCCTGAAATGCATTATTTCATATAAAACTAACAACTGTATATATTTGATGATTAAAAGTATGCATAATTATTATTCTGAATTTATTACATTATCACAGCCAAAATGGCTGTGATTATGTGATAAATTCAGTATAATAAAAATTAATAAATTTATAATAAAATTTAAAATTTCTCGCTCAAAGTATACTTTGCTAGATAAGTATACTTTGCAATGTTGGTGAAATTGGCTAGTGGTGTAGTAAGGCTACTGTAGTTTCCACATTGAACATGTGATGCTCCTCCACCCATGCAGTTGCATTCCTGGATGTATGTGATAGTCAATCAATAAATCAATTGAGTAGTGTTTGTTTGACTGACTAACAGAAACAGTTCAAATAAGTGGTCATCGTGCACAACATATTTTGAATGAAAAATAACAAAAAAAAATGTTTCAAAATTGTCAACTTTATAAAAGTGTATTCTGAATGCAATTGATTAATATATTATATGCATGCTATGTATTTAGACCTCCATACCAGTTTACTAGATCTAGTCAGCACCTGGGAGAGGTTGCCACAACAGTCCAGCTTGACAACAGTGATGATTGAGTCTATCTACTCGTATATGTGGATCACGAATGGTAAGTGATTCAAAGTAATTCTTTGGCATTCTTGTATGTGACAGTTGAATCTGGTTATACCCCTTATATGAGTAATATAAGTATTCCTAAACGTATTACTTGTAGGGGTAGCCAAGTGACTTTGGTGTGGTATTCCAATTTCAGGGCTGAATATATTCTTTTCAATTCTGTTCTGATTTTGGCCTCTCATTTAGTGCAGACCCTGATCAGACTGCAGGCTGGTCTCGGGCTGCATTGATCGCAAATGCCATGAGCCCCCCATTTCTTCAGTTACAGGCACATGCATATATACAATTAACCAGAATTTACTGGCTGTAATGAAGGATGATGTTGCCCTGTGTAACAGCCGGTTGTTAACCCTTCCTACGCTGTTGACGGAAATTGCCGTCTGCTGTTTTTCATTTTTGCTTTAATTCTTAACAAAAACTAGTTTTGACAGCACATGAGAATCGTCTTCACTGGAGATGATTCTCATGTGCTGTCAAAACCAGGTTTTTGTCGAGAAATATTGAAAATAAAACATTTCCAGCAGACGACAACATTTAATTCAGCGTAGTAAGGGTTAACCCATTACAAGCTGAAGATATACACTTTTCTCATGGAATAAAAACTGATTATTTTTCTTGTTATTCAACAAAAAAAAATGTTGTGACCACTCATTAGAACTGTTTTACACGCTTAAATGTGTTGTCACAACATATACTTTAAATGAAAAGTAAGAAAATAATGTTTTAAAATTGTCATATCCCTAAAATAATATTCTGAATGCAATATGTTAATATGCATGCTATGTATTTAGACCTCCATACCAGTTTACTAGATCCAATCTGTGCCGGGGAGAGGTGGCCACAGCAGTTCAGCTTGACAACATTGATGATCCAGTCTATCTACTCACCGTGTTGCTCGTATATGTGGATCACGAATGGTAAGTGATTAACATTTATGGGTCATATTTTGACAAAACTCCTTCATTGGGAGCAAGGGTGCCTGGCACCAGATCACATCACCATTTTTGGGTAATAATTATTTTGAAAAAAGTGCAACATTTTCTATAAATGAAGTTGAAAAATGACGTCCTTTTCGACATCATTTACAGAAAATACAGAGCCTTGTTAATACTTTACTATTCATTTATCGATTTTCCAATATTGTAGTTATTGACCGGTGTGTATTTATAAAATATTACATGTATCTATGTGTGACCTCACATGATATTCTATCATTACAAGCAAGGATTTGACCAGTGTAGTTCCTGATCAACTGAACTGGAAGATACAGCGGACATGTTTCTCTGACCGAGGGGTTGGGAAGGTATGTATATGTTTAACAATGAACCATTTCTTATCTGGATTCATGTCTTAATTATTGATCTTACTGGGATTCACACTGGGGCCAAGTGATCAGTAGCCTAGTTCACCAAAATTGCAAAGTATACTTTGACGGAGTAATCATTTATTTTTCCTGAAATGCATTATTTCATATAAAACTAACAACTGTATATATTTGATGATTAAAAGTATGCAGAATTATTATACTGAATTTATTACATTATCACAGCCAAAATGGCTGTGATTATGTGATAAATTCAGTATAATAAAAATTAATAAATTTATAATAAAATTTAAAATTTCTCGCTCAAAGTATACTTTGCTAGATAAGTATACTTTGCAATGTTTGGGATGAAATTGGCTAGTGGTGTAGTAAGGCTACTGTAGTTTCCACATTGAACATGTGATGCTCCTCCACCCATGCAGTTGCATTCCTGGCCGGCCGGCCGTATGTGATAGTCAATCAATAAATCAATTGAGTAGTGTTTGTTTGACTGACTAACAGAAACAGTTCAAATAAGTGGTCATCGTGCACAACATATTTTGAATGAAAAATAACCAAAAAAAATGTTTCAAAATTGTCAACTTTATAAAAGTGTATTCTGAATGCAATTGATTAATATATTATATGCATGCTATGTATTTAGACCTCCATACCAGTTTACTAGATCTAGTCTGCACCTGGGAGAGGTTGCCACAACAGTCCAGCTTGACAACAGTGATGATTGAGTCTATCTACTCGTATATGTGGATCACGAATGGTAAGTGATTCAAAGTAATTCTTTGGCATTCTTGTATGTGACAGTTGAATCTGGTTATACCCCTTATAAGAGTAATATAAGTATTCCTAAACATATTACTTGTAGGGGAAGCAAAGTGACTTTGGTGTGGTATTCCAATTTCAGGGCTGAATATATTCTTTTCAATTCTGTTCTGATTTTTGGCCTCTCATTTAGTGCAGACCCTGATCAGACTGCAGGCTGGTCTCGGGCTGCATTGATCGCAAATGCCATGAGCCCCCCATTTCTTCAGTTACAGGCACATGCATATATACAATTAACCAGAATTTACTGGCTGTAATGAAGGATGATGTTGCCCTGTGTAACAGCCGGTTGTTAACCCTTCCTACGCTGTTGACGGAAATTGCCGTCTGCTGTTTTTCATTTTTGCTTTAATTCTTAACAAAAAACTGGTTTTGACAGCACATGAGAATCGTCTTCACTGGAGATGATTCTCATGTGCTGTCAAAACCAGGTTTTTGTCGAGAAATATTGAAAATAAAACATTTCCAGCAGACGACAACATTTAATTCAGCGTAGTAAGAGTTACGGTAACCCATTACAAGCTGAAGATATACACTTTTCTCTTGGAATACAAACTGATTATTTTTCTTATTTAATATTCAACAAAAGAAAATGTTGTGACCACTCATTAGAACCGTTTCACACGCTCAGATGTGTTGTCACAACATATACTTTAAATGAAAAGTAAGAAAATAATGTTTTAAAAATTGTAAAAATTGTCATATCCCTAAAATAATATTCTGAATGCAATATGTTAATATGCATGCTATGTATTTAGACCTCCATACCAGTTTACTAGATCCAATCTGTGCCGGGGAGAGGTGGCCACAGCAGTTCAGCTTGACAACATTGATGATCCAGTCTATCTACTCACCGTGTTGCTCGTATATGTGGATCACGAATGGTAAGTGATTAACATTTATGGGTCATATTTTGACTAAACTCCTTCATTGGGAGCAAGGGTGCCTGGCACCAGATCACGTCACCATTTTTGGGTAATTTGAAAAAGTGCAACATTTTCTATAAATGAAGTTGAAAAATGACGTCCTTTTTGACATCATTTACAGAAAATACAGAGCCTTGTTAATACTTCTTTACTATTCATTTATCGATTTTCCAATATTGTAGTTATTGACCGGTGTGTATTTATAAAATATTACATGTATCTATGTGTGACCTCACATGATATTCTATCATTACAAGCAAGGATTTGACCAGTGTAGTTCCTGATCAACTGAACTGGAAGATACAGCGGACATGTTTCTCTGACCGAGGGTTGGGAAGGTATGTATATGTTTAACAATGAACCATTTCTTATCTGGATTCATGTCTTAATTATTGATCTTACTGGGATTCACACTGGGGCCAAGTGATCAGTAGCCTAGTCACCAAAATGCAAAGTATACTTTGACGGAGTAATCATTTATTTTTCCTGAAATGCATTATTTCATATAAAACTAACAACTGTATATATTTGATGATTAAAAGTATGCATAATTATTATTCTGAATTTATTACATTATCACAGCCAAAATGGCTGTGATAATGTGATAAATTCAGTATAATAAAAATTAATAAATTTATAATAAAATTTAAAATTTCTCGCTCAAAGTATACTTTGCTAGATAAGTATACTTTGCAATGTTGGTGAAATTGGCTAGTGGTGTAGTAAGGCTACTGTAGTTTCCACATTGAACATGTGATGCTCCTCCACCCATGCAGTTGCATTCCTGGATGTATGTGATAATCAATCAATAAATCAATTGAGTAGTGTTTGTTTGACTGACTAACAGAAGCAGTTCAAATAAGTGGTCACAACATATTTTCAATGAAAAAAAAAAAAAAAAAATGTTTCAAAATTGTCAACTTTAAAAGTGTATTCTGAATGCAATTGATTAATATATTATATGCATGCTATGTATTTAGACCTCCATACCAGTTTACTAGATCTAATCTGCACCTGGGAGAGGTTGCCACAACAGTCCAGCTTGACAACAGTGATGATTGAGTCTATCTACTCGTATATGTGGATCACGAATGGTAAGTGATTCAAAGTAATTCTTTGGCATTCTTGTATGTGACAGTTGAATCTGGTTATACCCCTTATAAGAGTAATATAAGTATTCCTAAACGTATTACTTGTAGGGGAAGCCAAGTGACTTTGGTGTGGTATTCCTATTCCATTTCAGGCTGAATATATTCTTTTCAATTAATGTTCTGATTTTGGCCTCTCATTTAGTGCAGACCCTGATCAGACTGCAGGCTGGTCTCGGGCTGCATTGATCGCAAATGCCATGAGCCCCCCATTTCTTCAGTTACAGGCACATGCATATATACAATTAACCAGAATTTACTGGCTGTAATGAAGGATGATGTTGCCCTGTGTAACAGCCGGTTGTTAACCCTTCCTACGCTGTTGACGGAAATTGCCGTCTGCTGTTTTTCATTTTTGCTTTAATTCTTAACAAAAAACTGGTTTTGACAGCACATGAGAATCGTCTCCACTGGAGACGATCCTCATGTGCTGTCAAAACCAGGTTTTTGTCGAGAAATATTGAAAATAAAACATTTCCAGCAGACGATAACATTTAATTCAGCGTAGTAAGGGTTGCGTCCTTTTTGACATCATTTACAGAAAATACAGAGCCTTGTTAATACTTCTTTACTATTCATTTATCGATTTTCCAATATTGTAGTTGTATTGTTATGCACTGCATATGTTGGTAGTAAGTATTTGAACGACATGTAGTGTTCGGTTATACTTTTAATATACACGTAATAACAATGATAGTATAGTATGACTGTTCAGCCTGAGAGTGTGACTGGAAGTGACTAGAGTTAATCCAGACTACTGTATACAGGTATCCGGGTATACAACTCATAGATGCTAAGACTGCATCACATAGTATAGCATGAGTTACACATCTTGTAAGTTCATGATAGAACAGTAGTTATTGACCGGTGTGTATTTATAAAATATTACATGTATCTATGTGTGACCTCACATGATATTCTATCATTACAAGCAAGGATTTGACCAGTGTAGTTCCTGATCAACTGAACTGGAAGATACAGCGGACATGTTTCTCTGACCGAGGGGTTGGGAAGGTATGTATATGTTTAACAATGAACCATTTCTTATCTGGATTCATGTCTTAATTATTGATCTTACTGGGATTCACACTGGGGCCAAGTGATCAGTAGCCTAGTTCACCAAAATTGCAAAGTATACTTTGACGGAGTAATCATTTATTTTTCCTGAAATGCATTATTTCATATAAAACTAACAACTGTATATATTTGATGATTAAAAGTATGCAGAATTATTATACTGAATTTATTACATTATCACAGCCAAAATGGCTGTGATTATGTGATAAATTCAGTATAATAAAAATTAATAAATTTATAATAAAATTTAAAATTTCTCGCTCAAAGTATACTTTGCTAGATAAGTATACTTTGCAATGTTGGTGAAATTGGCTAGTGGTGTAGTAAGGCTACTGTAGTTTCCACATTGAACATGTGATGCTCCTCCACCCATGCAGTTGCATTCCTGGATGTATGTGATAGTCAATCAATAAATCAATTGAGTAGTGTTTGTTTGACTGACTAACAGAAACAGTTCAAATAAGTGGTCATCGTGCACAACATATTTTGAATGAAAAATAACAAAAAAAAATGTTTCAAAATTGTCAACTTTATAAAAGTGTATTCTGAATGCAATTGATTAATATATTATATGCATGCTATGTATTTAGACCTAGATCTAATCTGCACCTGGGAGAGGTTGCCACAACAGTCCAGCTTGACAACAGTGATGATTGAGTCTATCTACTCGTATATGTGGATCACGAATGGTAAGTGATTCAAAGTAATTCTTTGGCATTCTTGTATGTGACAGTTGAATCTGGTTATACCCCTTATAAGAGTAATATAAGTATTCCTAAACGTATTACTTATAGGGGAAGCCAATTAAGTGACTTTGGTGTGGTATTCCAATTTCAGGGCTGAATATATTCTTTTCAATTCTGTTCTGATTTTGGCCTCTCATTTAGTGCAGACCCTGATCAGACTGCAGGCTGGTCTCGGGCTGCATTGATCGCAAATGCCATGAGCCCCCAATTTCTTCAGTTACAGGCACATGCATATATACAATTAACCAGAATTTACTGGCTGTAATGAAGGATGATGTTGCCCTGTGTAACAGCCGGTTGTTAACCCTTCCTACGCTGTTGACGGAAATTGCCGTCTGCTGTTTTTCATTTTTGCTTTAATTCTTAACAAAAAACTGGTTTTGACAGCACATGAGAATCGTCTTCACTGGAGATGATTCTCATGTGCTGTCAAAACCAGGTTTTTGTCGAGAAATATTGAAAATAAAACATTTCCAGCAGACGACAACATTTAATTCAGCGTAGTAAGGGTTACGGTAACCCATTACAAGCTGAAGATATACACTTTTCTCTTGGAATAAAAACTGATTATTTTTCTTATTTAATATTCAACAAAAGAAAATGTTGTGACCACTCATTAGAACCGTTTCACACGCTCAGATGTGTTGTCACAACATATACTTTAAATGAAAAGTAAGAAAATAATGTTTTAAAATTGTCATATCCCTAAAATAATATTCTGAATGCAATATGTTAATATGCATGCTATGTATTTAGACCTCCATACCAGTTTACTAGATCCAATCTGTGCCGGGGAGAGGTGGCCACAGCAGTTCAGCTTGACAACATTGATGATCCAGTCTATCTACTCACCGTGTTGCTCGTATATGTGGATCACGAATGGTAAGTGATTAACATTTATGGGTCATATTTTGACTAAACTTCTTCATTGGGAGCAAGGGTGCCTGGCACCAGATCACGTCACCATTTTTGGGTAATAATTATTTTGAAAAAGTGCAACATTTTCTATAAATGAAGTTGAAAAATGACGTCCTTTTTGACATCATTTACAGAAAATACAGAGCCTTGTTAATACTTCTTTACTATTCATTTATCGATTTTCCAATATTGTAGTTATTGACCGGTGTGTATTTACAAAATATTACATGTATCTATGTGTGACCTCACATGATATTCTATCATTACAAGCAAGGATTTGACCAGTGTAGTTCCTGATCAACTGAACTGGAAGATACAGCGGACATGTTTCTCTGACCGAGGGGTTGGGAAGGTATGTATATGTTTAACAATGAACCATTTCTTATCTGGATTCATGTCTTAATTATTGATCTTACTGGGATTCACACTGGGGCCAAGTGATCAGTAGCCTAGTTCACCAAAATTGCAAAGTATACTTTGACGGAGTAATCATTTATTTTTCCTGAAATGCATTATTTCATATAAAACTAACAACTGTATATATTTGATGATTAAAAGTATGCATAATTATTATTCTGAATTTATTACATTATCACAGCCAAAATGGCTGTGATAATGTGATAAATTCAGTATAATAAAAATTAATAAATTTATAATAAAAATTAATAAATTTATAATAAAATTTAAAATTTCTCGCTCAAAGTATACTTTGCAATGTTGATGAAATTGGCTAGTGGTGTAGTAAGGCTACTGTAGTTTCCACACTGAACATGTGATGCTCCACCCATGCAGTACGTGCATTCCTGGATGTATGTTATAATCAATCCATAAATCAATTGAGTAGTGTTTGTTTGACTGACTAACAGAAGCAGTTCAAATAAGTGGTCACAACATATTTTCAATGAAAAATAACAAAAAAAAATGTTTCAAAA
>CM055267.1:31993846-32018447 GCA_029237695.1 Conchocele bisecta
CTGTCTATATGCGAGGGGTGAGACTGTCGAGTCGGTCTTATCAGGTGATGGAGTTGTGGTGGCACTGGAACGGCAACAAGCTCATGGATACTCTTATAAAAAAAAGACATAGTCGAGCATCCGCTCGCCTATTTTCGAGAGTGCGCCATCCCAGTGCACACAGCAGGAGTGAGACACTCGCGTATGTGGAGTAGTTATTTGTGGCCAATCTTGCTGCTCTATGCAGCACCATTTCCAGTTTATGGATGTTTTTCTTAGTGTATGGACTCCATACAGGGGATACATATTCCAATATTGGACGGACAAGTGACTTATAAGCAGTCTGGCGTATACCTCGGTGTTTAGGTTTAATGTTCCTTTTAATGAAACCTATAATGCCTTATTTGCAGATGTGGTAACCTTATCAATGTGATGGTTAAATGATAGGTGTTCACTAATATCAACACCAAGGTACCTGGAGTGCTTGACTGCTTCAAGCACCTGTCCGTTCAATGTATATGTGGTTGGGATAGAGGAACGGGCTTTGGTGATGTGTATTACGTTACACTTACCTGGATTGAACTCCATATCCCACTGGAGCTCCCACTGATGGAGTCGATCAAGGTCATTTTGTAGTGTTAGTGAGTCTGCTTCACGAGAAATGGCAAGATATGCAGCAGTGTCATCGGCAAACAAGCGCACTTTGGAGGCAATGTCTTGAGGCAGGTCATTTATATATAATAAGAAGAGAATAGGACCGAGAACTGATCCTTGTGGTACGCCATAAGTTACTGGGACTGAATCCGATGCAACGTTCTCAATCACTACCCTCTGGGACCTGCCTGCAAGAAATGCATGGATCCACGCGAGGTTACTCCCTCTGACACCATACGAGTGTAGTTTATGTAGGAGTTTGGGGTGACTGACCTTATCAAATGCCTTACTGAAGTATAGTAGCACAAGGTCAGTCTGCTTACCTTCTTGTAGATTCCTGGCAAGGTAATTTACCAATTACACCAGCTGCGTCTCACATGATATTTTGGACCTGAACCCATGTTGTAGGTCATACAGGATATTGTTATTGTCTAGATGTGACATTAGATTAGTGGTAACAATATGGTCCATAAGCTTACAGCAAATGCACGTAAGGGAGATCGGTCTGTAATTGGATGCTAAACACCTCTCACCTTTCTTGAATAAAGAACTAACATTTGCCTCGGACCAGTCTTGGGGCACGGTACCTGTGGAGAGAGATTCCTAGAATATAACGGTTAGTATAGGTGCTATTTCATCTCTGAGCTGCTGTAGGATTAATGGCTTGATCTGATCTGGTCTGGCTGCCTTGTGTGGGTTCAGGCCATTGAGTAGCTTGTGGAAACCTTGTAAAGCTATTGTAATTTCAGGCATTGGGTTTAGAGGGCTAGAGCCTCGCTCTGGTAACTTACCTGATTGTTTGTGGTCTAGTATAGCTTGCTCACAATGTTGGCTAAGCTTTAGTGGCGATTTGGGTGTAAATACTGAGTGGAACGTACTGCCATGGTTGTTAAGTATATCCGCATTGGTTTTAGATTCAGTAAATAGGACACCATTATATGTCTATGATCCAGTGAAGAGTAAATTAAGATCATTGAAAGTAAGCAATATTAATAACAATACACATTCCTTGACGCTTGGTTCTAACACTCTACATATTTTAAACAAAATAGAACATCTGGGTCTCGGTAGCTAATGAAAGAAAGAAAGTATTATAATTTCAATGTCGATGAATGCAAAAGACTAGCTAGACCGACAGTCTAATGAGAACAGAAGTACAAATATGTGTGGTGAAAGAAGCTATACCTACTACTGTCTGTTCCACGTTTTCCTGCCGACGAACTTTTGGCTATGAAACACATTAAATCTAAAAAATATTTAAATGTAAGTACTTTGTCACCAATAACAAAACAGTCTCCCTCACCAATTGTTTTTGGATGATGAAATTCCATCAAATATTGATTTAATAGCGAAAAACCGATTTTCCTATGGGAATTTAACATGGGGGGAGGGGGGGAGGGGGGGGGGGTGGAAAGAGGCAGAAGGGTTGTGGGAGGAGCTAAAAAAAAAATTGAAATTGACTCCGAAACCTGTCTAGATCGCTTGTAAATTATGTAACTATAAAGAAAACAAAAATAAAATAAATTGGGAGGGTGACTTTTTTGGTTATTGATGAAAAAGTACTTTCATTTAAATATGCTTTGGATTTAATGTGTTTAATGTCCAAAAGTTCGTCGGCAGCCAAACGTTGAACAGACAGTAGGGAAATACTATACTGAGCAAAACTAGAAACGTCCCTCCATGTTTAAGGAAAGATTCATCAAAAACCAAAAGGGTTACTTTTAAAAATCAAAATGGAAAAACAAGTTCATTCATTTCTGTATCAAAGCCAATAAATTGCATTTGGATATCTTGTTAAATATTCGAGAGATAACCGGCCAAGGGCGGTAGGGGTCAAAATCAAAAATCACAAAAAAACTCAGAAATGTGTTACTTAATGTTTAGAGATGGAATTTCAATAAGTAATGTGGCAAATTCAGTAAATCTCGTTAGTACGAGTGTGGCACCATTTGCATGAATGCATGCAATGATCCTACGCCGCATCGACGTGACGTAACGCAATACCAGTGCGTTGGGCAAATTCCTCCATTCCCGTTGTAACGCCCGTGTAAGATCGCGAACATTGTCAATCTGATGGTTAGCTCGTGCTTTGCGGCCCAGCTCATCCCATATGTGCTCAATGGGATTGAGATCCGGGGAGACCGCGGGCCATGGCATGACGTCGACGTTGTTTTGCTGTAAGTATTGAGTGGTGACCCTGGCTACGTGAGGGCGGGCATTGTCGTGCATCAATGTCACACCAGGACCATGCTGACGGATAAATGGTAAGGCATGTGCATTTAGCACATCTGCAACATAACGTTGTGCATTGATGTTGCCCTGTACAACAACCAAATCTGTCTTCCGGTTTCCCATGATCCCACCCCAGACCATTACGCTCCTCCCCCTCCCCCAAACCTGTTCTTCTCAACAATGCAACAATTGGTGAATCTTTCATTTTTACGCCTGTATACCCGTAATCTTCCGTCAGCATGACTAACTGTGAACCGAGATTCATCGGTGAACAAAACTCGGTTCCAGTCAGCCCTTCTCCAGTTCAGATGACGTCGCGCCCATAACAGTCTGGCAGCACGGTGACGTTGGGTCATTATCTGACCAGTGTACGGGCGGCGTGCCCGGATTGGTTGGGCGTTACGACGTAACCGGTTGCGAATGGTCTGCCCTGAGACACCGTATCGCCTAGCAGTGACTGTGGCTGCCAATCGACGTTGACGTAAGTGCGTCAACGTAATGTAACGATCGGTTCTAGCCGTCGTTACACGAGGCCTACCAGGTCGCTGCCGGTCGTGAACAGCCCCAGTCTGCTGGTACCGGGCTGCAAGACGATCAATCGTCTTCCGACAGCAACCAAACCGAGGCGCGACCGCCCTGGCGGCCATACACCGCAAGCATCCCAATTGCCTGATTTCGCTCGTTTTCGGAAAGCCGTGGCATATCGAAAACAGTGAAAAATTAAAAAAGTTTTTTAATTTTCCGAATAGCCCCTATCGCATGAATGGTACGACATGAACTGAATCACCTTATCGATGACAAGTATAGCGTGCACGTGCAAAAAGTGGAAATCAACGTTCCGGTCACTGGCCGCTATGTAAACCGTGTGTATCGGCTAAACTCTACACGATCGTATTCTGAACATCGCCACGGTTTAAAATACATGTCCTTTGAACATGTGGTACATACATAGACAGAGCTACACCGGCTATAAAACAGGGACGTTTCTAGTTTTGTTGAGTATATATACGGTCTGTTCCACGCGTACGTTTTGCTGCCGACGAACTTTTGGCCATTAAACACATTAAATCTTAACAATAATATTATGTCACCCTCCCCCAAAAAAATGATTTAAAAAAAAATCCGTCAAATATTAATTTTATTGCGAAAAAAAAAGAAAAGATTTTCCAATGGGAAGTTAACATGGGGGCTAAAAATAGATTTTTTTAAAAATATTTTTTTATTTGTGGATCGATTTTCAAATTCTAACTTTTATTTTCTTACTTACATCATTTCCAAGCTATATAGTCAGGTTTCGTTTTTTGACTCCTCCCCCACTTCCACCTCTTTTTCTCCCATGTTAAATTCCCATAGGAAAATCGTTTTTTCGCTATAAAATCAATATTTTATGGAATTTCATAAAAAAAAATAAAATTGGGGAGGTTGACTTTTTTTGTTATTCGTGAAAAAAGTACTTACATTTAAATATTTTTTAGATTTAATGTGTTTAATAGCCAAAAGTTCGTCGGCAGACTGAAAAACGTGGAACAGACAGACATTAGGTGTGGTGTGCCTACGAAGACAGACTATATATATATAGGCACACCTAGTATTTCCCTAGTAGCTTCTTTCACCACACATATTTGTGTCGTGCCCGTTTGAGCCATGTCCTAGTAAGTATATATATATATATATATATATTATATATATATATATATATATATATATATATATAGTTTTAAACTCACCTTGTTGTTGGGTCACCGTGAGATTTTTTACTCGATAGTAGGTCCACCCTGATAGTGGGTCTTGACCCAACAATTTTTGGACCCAACAATAGTAATGATGTGCAAATACATCGCCACAAGGTCAGTAATCTTGTAGTATGTACATCATTTAACACGTACATGTATGTATTGGGTCCGTCATGTCATATCCATGTCCAATCAGGTTTCTTAATTGTTTCATGCCTTTATCATAGAAGCGTTCCGAATATGGACCCAATAATCGAACCGGAAACATGCTGAGGACCCAATAGATAACTTTCTTTACATATATGTATTCTAATAAAACCATGTTTGGACCATGAAACTGTATATTATGAAAACATTGTAACTGGTAGAATTCAAACTCTTAAAATCAGCATATCCGACAAAGAATACACATTAATTAACATATATGGGCCAAATGAAAATAGTTTTCAATTTTATCAAAATTTCGAGACATATTTAGAATCTGTAGAACAGGATACGCTAATAATAGGAGGGGACTTCAATATTATTTTAGATCCCGACCTTGATAAGAAAAATGGTAGACATGATGCTAACAAAAAACAAGAGAAAAAATAGTGTCGATTATGAACAAATTTAATCTACATGATATCTGGAGAATCCTTAACCCTAATACTAAAAAATTCACATGGCACTCTAATACTAAACCACCAATATTCTGTCGATTGGACTTTATTCTAATATCGGAGAATATAATAAATAGAATAACAAAAAGCAAAATCACTACAGGAATTAAATCAGACCATTCGATTATATATATAAAATTACTAACGCATTGTAATGAACGGGGACCTGGCTACTTTAAAATAAATAATAGTCTGCTATTAAAACCGGATTACCAACAACTAATTAGAGATAATATAACAGCTATTGCCGATATTAACAATGACGCAAATCCTAACACATTGTGGGAAATTATAAAAGCAACGATAAGAAATGAAACAATAAATTTGCATCGAAAGAAAATAAAATAAATTTAAAGTTAGAAAGAAAACTCATAGAAGAAATAGATCAACTGGAAACAGAATACGCAAACAATATATCGGACACCACTTTATTAGAATTACAATCTAAAAAACAAAGTCTAGAGGACATCCATGAAAAGAAAGTAAGAGGAAGTATCATACGATCAAAAGCAGAATATATAGAGTGTAATGAAAAAAATACAAAATATTTTGCAAATTTAGAAAGGAAACGAGCAGAGAACAAAACTATAGTCCGATTAAATGTAAATGGAAAAAATGTCACGAAAAATGAAGATATATTACACGAGCAAAACGAATACTATAAAAAGCTATATAGCAAAAAAGATGTTCAGAATAGTAATCACAATTTTTTTACAAACAACGATCAGAATAAATTATCTGAAGAAAACAAACAGCTATGCGAAGGTAATCTTTCCGAATATGAATGTAGCACTGCTCTAAAAGAAATGAATAATAATAAAAGCCCAGGCTCCGATGGACTAACATAGAATTTTTTAAAATATTCTGGAATGATATAAAAAAGTATTATATAGAATCTTTCAACTATTCATTAACAAACGGGTCGCTAAGCGAAATGCAAAAACAAGGAATAATAACATTACTACCGAAAAAGGGCGACTTATCAAAATTAACAAATTGGAGACCCATATCATTGCTTAATGTAGATTATAAAATAGCATCTAAGACGATTGCAAATAGAATTAAAAAAGTTCTACCATCAATAATAGATTATTCACAAAACTGGATTTCTTAAGGGAAGATATATTGGCGAAAACATTAGAACTCTTTACGAAGCAATTGATCATCTTAACGAAAATGATGCCCCAGGTCTCTTTTTTTTTCGCAGACTTCGAAAAAGCATTTGATACTGTTGAACATACATACCTTTTGAAAACATTGGACTATTTTAATTTTGGTAATGATATACTTAATTGGATCAAACTATTTTACTCTGATGCAAAAAGTTGTGTAACAAATAACAGATACTTATCAGAATTATTTTCAATACAAAGAGGTGTGCGTCAGGTCAGGGCTGTCCGTTATCACCGTATCTTTTTATTATGGCCATTGAAATATTATCACAATCTATCATAAATGAAGCAGATATAACCGGAGTCAAAATGTATGATGTAGAACTAAAGAACACAATGTTTGCTGACGATGCAACCTTTATGACAGACGGCTCTCAAAAATCCTTCGAAAAGTTAATATACATAATAGACGAATTCAGTATGATTTCTGGCCTAAAACTTAACATTAAAAAATCAACAGTAATGAGAATAGGTGCTCTTAAACATACAGAAACCACATTTTGCCCCAACAAACAATTTACTTGGACCTCACACAGCTCGAAAACATTAGGCATCACATTCCTAAATGATAATATTAATACCCATGACCATAATTTTTTTACAAAAATCTTAGAATTTGAACAGTGCCTAGACAAATGGAAACACAGAAAGCTCAGCTTACTCGGAAAAATCACGGTAATAAAAACATTTGCTGCCCCAAAATTAATATACCCATTGACAGTTTTACATGATCACCAGAACATATGATAAAACGTGTAAGAACCAAGTTATTTCAATTTTTATGGGATAACAAGCCTGATAAAGTAAAAAGAAATACAATTATTCAAGCTTACGAAAAAGGGGGACTAAAAATGTTAGACATCGATAGTTTTATTACTTCAATAAGAGCTTCATGGGTAAAAAGAATATGCGATACTACTAACATAGGGAAATGGAAAGCAATTTACGAAAAATACTTGAAAAATATGGCGGGACTTTTATTTTCGAATGTTAACTTGAAACCGGAAGACATACAAAACATAGTGAAAAATAAATTCCTGAACAATGTTTTGAAATCTTGGGCAAGTATAAACTATTCTTCTCAAACAGATACAGTATCAAAACAAATAATTTGGAACAACTCTAATATAAAACATCAAAATAAAACTTTGTTTCATAGACACTGGTTTGATAAGGGTATCAAGTACATCGAACAATTATACGATTATAGAAAAAAAACTTTTCTGACATTCGGTGATATTGTAGAGTTATTCAGCATAAGAAATGATGAATTTTATGAAATATCAATGTATATTAAATAGTATAAATCCAATATGGAAAGAAACAATAAAAACAGAACAAATAAACATAATACAACTGTCTGAAACACTGAAATCAAGGGTACAAAAAAGCAAATACGTTAATAAATTACTTTATACAATACAAACAGAAAAAAAAATCACTGAAGAAAAAAAGTCTGAAAAAAAATGGATAGCTGAATTTCCGGAAGCCAACTTAAACTGGAAACATATTTACATGTCAACCTTTAATTGTACTATAGATTCCACATTGCGGAATTTTCAATATAAATACCTTATGCGAATGAATGGAACAAATAAATTACTCTTTCGATGTAACCTAATTAATAGTAGTTTATGCGATTTTTGCTCTATGTATGTAGAAACTATAAAAACATTTGTTTTGGGAATGTACTCATGTACAACATATGTGGTCACAGTTACGTACCTATTTGAATGAAAAAGGTTTTACTTACGCTGTAAATTTCCAAAGTATTTCTTTAGGAATAGATGAAAGTACACACAAGGCACAACAATTTAATTTTATACTCATATTAGCCAAATACTTTATTGTTAAATGTAAATATGAAAACCGGGAAATTGCTTTCGAACCGTTTATAAACTACTTAAAATATAGGATAAATTTAGAAGAGTTAATAGCTACTAAAAAAGACAAACTTGAGCAACACAACATTAAATGGGATGTTTTTCAAACATAGGTATGTTTTTTTGGGCATAGTAGGGAAGGTTCAATCACACTAACCACACAAAAGTAAACGAATATATATATAAAAAAAAAAAACTCAATTCAAGCGGATGTGAACAAAAGGGACATATTTTATACTTTTCGATACTCTTCCTTCTTCCTGATTGTACTTTACCATCTATGCTTTTCTATATTCTTTTTGTCTTCTCTTTCTCTAAAAACTTATTTTCAAGTACAATGAGTGCATGTGCAATCATTTCATAGCGACTTTAGTCACAGTGTGTTAGTTAATAATACATGTGTTGTATTGTATGTACATGTTTGTATTTAAAAATAATAAAAAATATTAATTAAAAAAAAAAAAAAAAAAAAAAAAAAAAAAAAACTTTCTTTACATATTTATATATATATATATGATCTAACTTTCCACAGTAAGTATTAAATACAGGATCTCTTTATATAATGAGTGTGTCGTTTGAACACAAAAGTCATGTATGTGACAATAACTGTTGCTAAAGCGCGGGAAGCTAGCCAAATTAACAAGAACCATACAAATGTCCCATACTATGGTGCAGGTACCGTTTCACTAAACTTTGTACGACTAAAATGTTCGTAAGAGCAAAATTATAATAGTCTGTAAATATCACATTACCAATGTTTTCTTATAAACAATTATTGGATTTACATTTATTGAGCATAGGCTGCATCCATCATTTGAAATTTACAGATGATCCTAAATTTGCACTTACGAAGTTTAGTGAAACGGGCCCCAGGACTCCAGTGAGTAACCGTTACCATACGACTGGTGATCCAGTCCGAAATCCACACCTTTGTGGTTAAACGGTTCAATTACAAGTGCACGTAACCACAGGTGATTCTAGCGTGTCTTAGATGGTCAATTATTGTTTGTCACCCATGATGGCCGCCAAAAGGTCCATTTATTCGAGATTTTTAACGTCTTTTTCTCAGGAACTACATGGCCGATGCTGGCCAAACTTCATAGTAAGTTAAGATCCTTGGGTGAAGCATTTTCAGATTTGGTAAAATGAGAGTCATCGCTTAATCCAAGATGACCGCCATCTAAAAAGAGCACAACTTTTTTAAAACATGAACTCAATGTCACATTCTCCTCTGGTGTTCATGGAGTCAGGTGAGCGAATTAGGGCCATCATGGCCCTCTTGTTTTAAATTGCAACCATCATAGCTCATTTTGACCTAGGCTGGTTTCAAGAACTTTTGTTCATAAGGTACATTTTCCCATAAACTGTCCAGTGTAGGTTCATTAGAAAATCGTACCTTAAAAAATTCCAACCAACATAACTCATTTTGACATAGGCTGGTTTGAAGATTTTTTTAATAAGGTACCTTTTTCCGTGAACTGTCCAGTGTTGGTTCACGAGAAAACGTACCTTATAAAATTTAAAATTCCAACCGGCATAGCTCATTTTGACGTAGGGTGGTTTCAAGAACTTTTTTCATAATGTACCTTTTCCCATGAACTGTCCAGTGTCGGTTCACGAGAAAACATACCGTATAAAATTTTAAAATTCCTACAAACATAGCTCATTTTGACTTGGCTGCCCAGTGTCAGTTCATGAGGAAACGTACCTTATAAAATTTTGAGCTAGTCTGGTTTCAAGAAATTTTTTCTTCTGGTACCTTTTCCCGTGAACTGTCCAGTGTCGGTTTATGAGAAAATGTACCTTATGAAATGTTAAAATTCCAACCAGCATAGCTCATTTTCACTTAGGCTGATTGTTTTTTAATAAGGTAAATTCAAGATTTGTTTCCCGTGAACTGTCCAGTGTCGGTTTGAGAAAATGTACATCATAGCTCATTTTGACAGGCTGGTTACAATAATTTTTTTCATAAATTTCCCGTGAAGTGTGCAGATTTTCTCAAAACAGCCCGATTGTTTGTTTTTAACATAATACATGCTCAATATATGTTAGTCACAGGTGGGGGCATAAAGGAAGAAGTCAACAAGAATCACAAATACAGTACATTTAGTCTTGAATCCAGAATTATAAAACTTTATAAGCATAATTATGTATATACAAATCACAGTCGAGCACCAGTATCTCGAAGTCGAAGGGAGATTGTCCATAGTCGAGATACGACAAGGTTCGAGTTAGCAATGAAGTGACATGGTCGAATATTTTCGCGAAATGAACTCATTTTACCCATTACACCACGAGTAAACAATCACCAATTAACTAATGACCAAAGGTAGTAAGCTAATCAACATTACAAAGTGGCGTAACGACTCTCAGTGACTTGCGTAAATGACCAACGTGATCTGCTTAATGAATGTGACAAACACTCAAATATATCCAGGTATACTAATTAAGCAAACAACCTAAGGTAGGTGTGAATTCATTTTGTTTTGTTTGATAACATGTTTGGAAAATTAGTGTCAACCAAATCGATCTTGGCAGTCAGGCACTTAGGCGATTTCTCCAAGCGTTTATGTGATCGAGATAGCGAAGAGATTTTTAACGTATTTTATACAGAGGAGACAGAATGAACAGTCGAGATAGAGAACATATACGAGAGAGGAGATGGTCGAGATAGCCGATGAAATTTATATTAAACAAATAAGGATATAATTCGTGACATTAGTGAATCATCGAGATAGGGGATGTCATCGAGATACTGATATTCGAGATACTGGAGCTCAACTGTACATTGTACCCAAAATCTGACAGCTTGATTGGTTGAGCCTGTGCCAATCAAACGGTTATATTTGCACTCAAAATTGGAGTATGTTCAAACACGTTATAATCACAGGCCTATATGTATACTACACACGAAAATGTGGCCTGTGTATTCAGGGCAGCATGGATGGGTGGTATTTGTGTATTAAGGGCAGCATGGATGGGTGGTATTTGTGTATTAAGGGCAGCATGGATGGGTGGTATTTGTGTATTAAGGGCAGCATAGATGGGTGGTATTTGTGTATTAAGGGCAGCATGGATGGGTGGTATTTGTGTATTAAGGGCAGCATGGATGGGTGGTATTTGTGTGCCGATGTATTGCAATATTGAAGTCATTCATTATACAGAGGGATATAAACTTGGAAAAGTCGTGGGAATACTGGACGAGGCCTTCCGGCCTTCGTCCAGTATTCCCGCGACTTTTCCAAGTTTATACCCCGATAAATTCCACAAAAAGGCCATTCATTCCTTATAATTCCAGCATTTTAAATAAATTCATCAATAAAATGTGTTTATTTTCCGTTTTCTTAAGAATTATTTTAACTGCGCCTCACGGTTACGGAAAGTAGTTTGGCGTGGGAGTTTACTGGGATATAAATTTTGGACAGAGACTTGCTATGAGCCAATCAAATGTTAGGGAATTGTGTAAATATTTTTGTGCTGGAATTATCAAGGGATATAGAAGTAATACGACATAATTTAGAAACTCCGGCGAACTTCTTAATGTGTGAAAAAGTTGTGAAGGTCAAAAGGTCAAGGTCATATTAAGCTCAGCATGTATGTGTGGCATTTGTTGAAATAATGAAGCAATCCTTCAAGGATATAGAAGTTATGACATAATTGAGAAACTCTGGCGAACTGAAGTTCATTTTAAACATGTTAAATAAAACAATTAAATTGTGATTTGTGGTCAGATTGAGGATACATTTTATATTATAATTATAGATCGGAATTGTTTTTGCTTTAAATAGCAATTTTTAAAAGATGATTTGCTAACAAATTAGTAATTTTTAAGCCAACCGAACTAAGGCTTAACCCTTTCACCCCTAAATAACTGGAATGGATTTTGATATGTTAATTTTGCAACCAATCAAATCGTCACAAAATGATATTCAGACTAGTCCATTTATGAACAAGAGTTGTCAGAAGACAACGAAGCTCGCCTGTTGGCAGCCTTCACTCAAACTTGGCACAGTTGCATAAAAAACATGAATATTATATATTATTGACCTTTGGTTAAGGGGCATGCAGTGGACCTTGACATTGGGGTCAGAGGTGCAAGGTGGGTTGTGGGTTTGCTATAGCATAATATAGCATATTAAGATGAATGCGCGTACGTATGTATGAAATATCAATGCGCTCCCTCAAAACAGAAGTAAAACAAAATTTAACTCAACGTTAAGTTTATGAATGCACTAAGTTGGTGATTTTCTACAGTATGATAGCTATTCACATGAGGAATGCATGTATGAATGTGCTTGTGACCTTGGGGAAAAGGGTGGGGGGGGGGTGGGTCATGGATTTGCTGTAGCACAATAGAGGATCATCAGATGAATGCATGTATGAAATATCAAAGCGTTCCCTGTAAAGAAACAGAAGTTAAATAACATTTACCCCAACGTTAAGTTTATGAACATGCTAAGTTTGTGACCTTGACCTTGGGAGGGTTGAGTGGTGGGTTGTGGGTTTGCTACAGCATGATAGAGGGTCATCTGAGGAATGCATGTATGAAATATCAAGGTGTTCCATGAAAGGAAACAGATGTTATAAGACATTTGGAGTGGGCGGTGGGTCATGGATTCGCTACAGCACGATGGAGTATCATCAGATGAATGTATGTATGAAATATCAAAGCGTTCCCTGTAAAGAAACAGAAGTTACACCACATTTACCCCAACGTTAAGTTTATGAGTGAGTGAGTGAGTGAATAGGGTTTAACGTCCGCTTTTCTGACATAGAGGTACAAGCCTCAGGGAGTCTACACGCAGACGGGTCAACGGGGTCGAGTCCCATATCCACCTGTCCAAGGGGGGTAAATCCCAACTTCAGAACTCAATATTTACAATCAAAATATATATTCAGTCCTGAAATTAGAACAACCTGATCTGGTGCCAGGCCCTCGCCACACCAGCATCATTTATCCCATCCCCTAAAAGTAATAGGATTAGCGCTAATCTTACTTTTATATATGGGGCATAGCCCGACTCAACTCTCACATACAAGAAAGCCAAAAATGTAAATGAGGGCCAAATCCGGTATAGTGGGTTCCGGAAAGTATGAACCCAATCGTTAAGCCAGTTTAGTCGCCTTTTACGACAAGCAATGGCTACTGCAGCACTATTCTCGGGATCAGTTGATCCCGCCCCGGTGCCTGCACGGGGCGGACAGACACTGAACATGATGATTTGGGATTACGCTAGTAGCAAATGTAAGATTCGTTTTGTCAGCCGTGGGGCCAATATATGGCCTCCAACCGCCCCTCATAGCCATCCATTCACCACCTTGGAATAAATAGACCCATGACTGACAAAAATCGAACATGCAACACTTGTAAACAGGACCTACACCGTTTGCCATAATATCACTGAAGTAACTTTACTATTTCTAACAAACATTGGTCGCCATCTGACAAAACCGGACTTGTTACATTTCCGATCAATGATGACCGAGGTAATTCTGTGCACCCATGCAGTCAGATCAGAGTTTAAAAATCACTGAATTATCCAGAGCTAATATACCCAAATTTAATGGTTGCAACAATGCAGAATGTTTGAAAATCACTCGTTGAAATATCAAGAGATATATATCCAAGTAACCAGAATTTAATGGTTGCCATGCAAGGCGACTTATTCACCCCGAAGGCTGTTCAGGATCTACACTTTTCAGAAATGAAAGAAGCCTGTGTTGTCAGATTATGGCACATCTTACATACCAAGTGTGACTAAGATCTACATTTGTTTCAAATCGCACATTATCCTTTTTGTTCACTAGCCACCAAAATGACCTTGACATGACCTTAACAAGGAAGGACTATATATATTACATATATATTTTTAGAATTTTCACTTCCAGGCATATAAAACTACAGCATTTTCAAATACAGGCACATATTTTTACATTTTCACAAAATATGGTAGCATTTACATTTCCAGGCAAATAGTTTAACATTTTAATATTTTATTATTAATATTTTTGGAATTTTGTATTTTTAAATTTTTGTTAGACATGTTAGATATTAAAGAACATGTCAAGTAATGCACACAAATTGGAATTTCAACAATATATTTATATGAATCCGTATCCAATGTTTGGTTGCATTGTAAAGCATAACTACCAACCAGTGTGGATGGATGCGCAATTATGTACAAAAAGATATCCAATGTCTAGCATGCTAATGATGGCAAAATAAAAACACCAAAATGAAAAATAATAAAAATTGACAGTGGTTTTGTATTTGTTAATTCCACAGTGGTTTTATTATTACAAATATCCAGCAAACGTTTTTCTTTGACAAATAAAACAGTGACAATTGCTACGGAATGTTTGTCATATGCCAGTATATACATATATAGCATACATTTCAAAACATGGTGGGAAGTGATCTTCTGGAAACAACAGGAGGGGCGTTACATGGAGACTGAAGAATGGTTTGGTGCGAGAGAATTCATGACACCTGCAGTGGAAGTGTGAGACATCGAGTGATGCTATCTTGTGAACTTCAAATAGTATAAATTTTGCATCAATACATGTGCCAGAAGCAGAAGCCATCTAATTTCTTTACATTTCCTTACGTGCAGCCTGATACCCAAAACAGAAGAGAATGTTAGGTCAGTTAGGTAAATTAGTGACAAAGTAAAAAAATAAGAAGATGTAAAGGAATAAAACAGCCATGCTATAGTGCTTGCCATACCGGTCTGGCAAACACTGTAGACACTTGTCAGACTGATCCAGACATGTACTGGTTAAAAATTCTGAACAGACAAAATATGTTGCAGTTAAAAATAGGTATTTCTTAATAAATAATAAAAAAATAAACGTTGAAATACTCAAGGTAGCAACTCTGTATGTTTCATACTTTCACTGCCTGTGCCTAGAATTCGCCCCTATCGTACCATGCTCCAGGCTCTTTGTAACGACCCTCATGTCGGTTACAGACAACCATTTCTCCCCGGGTTCTGA
This sequence comes from Conchocele bisecta, assembly GCA_029237695.1. Lineage (NCBI taxonomy): Eukaryota > Metazoa > Mollusca > Bivalvia > Lucinida > Thyasiridae > Conchocele > Conchocele bisecta. The sequence continues at coordinate 32,009,158 of CM055267.1, forward strand.
TTGTATGTTATATAGATAGTAGCATGGAAACATTAGGGAACAATTGATGTTTTATCGTTCAAAATAAAACCGTTTGTTGAATATTTGAATGATGAAACCAGATTGAAATCAAAATACAAGACAACTGCCGTATTGTTAAAGGGTGGGAATGCTCACTCTGTAACTTAAGGTTTCAATATTTGTTATCACCAGCATTATAGTATGACAGACATTTGAATATAATTTTGTCCATTGTTCATACATCAACATAAATTAAACTAGTCACACGAAAATACAATCAAGCACAGGATGCGGATTCAAAGCTAACTGTTGAAACTACAATTGTTGTTCACAACTTGAAATATTCTGCATCAATAACATCAACCCGTGTTGGCAAATGGGTAAACTTTCATTTTCACACAGTATAGATACAGGTCGGCATTCATTTCAGTCGTACAGTCCGACTATATAAAACTTTGCACCTCAATATGCAGGCTGACCAGTTTCTATGCTGGGCGAAAATAATAGTCTTTCCATTTGGGTACACTGCATGGCTAATAAAAGTGACATGCCATGACAAATAGATAAATTATATTTGCAAACCGTGTAGATTCATTGAATGTGGTGTAGCCAGGCTGGGTAGAACCAGTGTACATTGTATATGGTCAGGATCAGGGGGCCGTTTCACTAAACTTCTTACGACTAAAATGTTCGTAAGTTCAAATTTAAGATCGTCTGTAAATTTCAATGTATGGATTTACATTTATTGAGCATAGGCTGCATATGCAGCCTATGCTCAATAAATGTAAATCCAATAATTATTTACAATAAAACATTGTTAATGTGAAATTTACAGACTATCATAATTTTGCACTTACGAATATTTTAGTCGTACAAAGTTTAGTGAAACGCGTGTACGGCCCCCAGATGCAGTTGTACACCTGATTAATTGCCACAGTGAACATATACAAGTTGGACAGTGTTATGCAGGGGGTGTCAGTTGATCAGACATGAGACCAGGAAGTCTAATTTTGTCATGGCTTGTCACATATAGCACACAGAATACACAGAGAATGGACCAAAATGGATATATGTTTCTAGTATGTGTATTTCATATGCATCAACTGTTTCAGTCCCAAGTTCAAATGTCAATGTTACCAAATAAAACTGTTTATAACTGAAGACTTGGAATTGGTTTAGAATCTATTTTGCTTATGATTTTTATTTGATCGATATAAGAAGCATAAGCATTAATTGTAGATGTGAAACAAATGCAGAGAAACAATATTTCCTATGTGAATTTTGTTGTCGATGATTGGCGACTTAAATACTAAATGTTCATATGCCATTGTAAAGATTGAAAACCCAGATCAAACAAGCTATGCAGTATAATTAGGGTGTACACTAGTTGCACAAAATTCTATACAAACATACATATAACACCTATCTAATTCTGATCACCAGCAACAATATTACAGATATAATTTACTCTATTGAGCCACCTTTTATTTTGTGTCACATGACACAAAACAAACGGTGTCCCAATATATTGCAATGACATATTTAGTAACTTAATGTTTTAGGTTGAAAAGTGTGAGTTTTTTTTATATATCAGTGAGGTTGTGTACTAGATTATTGTTCCATTTACATTTGTTTTCTCAAATATATAATATTATCAGAGCAATATTTTAAGTAATATTGTCCAATTGAAAATACCGTAGTCATCTTAAGAACATTAAAACATTTTTAAGATCACAACAGTTCCTGAATTTACAATTAGATATAAATTTTCTATTGAAGTTGAGAGAAAATGGAGCTAGTATATGTAAATGATGTTTGTAATATTTGCACTGTTTTCAAGTCTCTACACTCTTGTTGCAGTCTTTATTCAGCCCAGTCATTGGAACACGAAACGTCCCTCCTTGTTGGTGATTGTCACAGTAAACCACTTCCTGAAATGAAGAATAATCTTTATATTATTATCACAGAATCACTAATATTCCAATGGAAATGCACAATAAAAATATTCTGTAAACTTGTTCATCCAAATCTGATGTCAGAACGAGTTTATATATAAAAGCAACAGCAGATGACAATTGTTGTATGTAGCGGTCTAAGGGTTAATAAGTGTTTTATTGAGAAATAAGGCAAGATATAAAAGCAACAGCAGATGACAATTGTTGTATGTAGCGGTCTAAGGGTTAATAAGTGTTTTATTGAGAAATAAGGCAAGATATAAAACCAACAGCAGATGACAATTGTTGTGTGTAGCGGTCTAAGGGTTAATAAGTGTTTTATGGAGTAATAAGGCAAGATATAAAAAATCAACAGCAGACGACAATTGTTGTGTGTAGCTGTCTAATATTTTAAGTTAATTCATTTCATCTTAACCCATTACACTCTGAGAATCCACAATTTTACTGAAGGAAAAGTTACTTAATTTCTCAACCGGAAGAAAATGTTGTTACCACCATTAACATATACGTTCCGACATTTTGTTGATTTTTTTATGTTACAAATTAAACGAGAAATGTGGCCTGTCAGCATACGAATGCACCCACTGACAGCCAAAGAAATCAAGGCATTTTTGAAAAGACAGAGGGCCAGAGAAGCGTGGATTTGCCACAGCATGAAAGCAGACCATCAGATCAATGTATATGTGTGAATTATCAAGCAAATCCATGTAAAGAAACAGAAATTATAAGATATTTACCCAAGTGTTAAGGTTTTGAACGCAATTTATGTGACCTTGACCATGGGCTTAACGGGAGGAGGACTATCGTGGACCTGTCATAGGGCTGTAGAGGACCATTAGAACAATGCGTGTGTGACATATCAAGCAGATTCGTGCAAGGAAACAGACATTATAAGACATTTACACAAGCATTAAGGTTTTGAATGCACCAAGTATGTGACCTTGACCCTGGGCTTAACAGGGGCGGGACGATCGTGGATTTGTCACCGGGCAGTAGCGGACCATTAGTGCAATGAGTGTGTGACATTAGTGGTGCAACGATATATTGCGATATGTCATCCTGACGATACGTATCGTGGTACTTTTTTTTCGCGTATCGCGATATTTACGCCATATTCTCGGTCGCCATCTTGTGTTAAAATAATTGTGTAAAATTATTCAAAATCATTCAAAACATAATTTTTAATATGACAGAAGTAAATATTTTGAATAAACACGCCACAATTAGATGACTAATACATGTAGCGAGTAATCTCAGACGTCCAATTTCTGTTGTGAACCATCATGTGTCCCCATTCGCATTGACAGCATGACTTTGCATACAAAATTGCATAAAGAAAACATATCACCGGTTTAACATTAGCCGAGCACAGATTACTGTCGTATATACCGTATCCTATGAATTGTTTGATTTTGTCTTCTGGTGCTACACACCAAACAAGGAGTTCGAAGTTGTAACAATTTGCACTGAAAACAAACTTTCTAAACCAAAATGTGCGTACGTGACAGTAGTCTTGTTCTGACTTAGGGGAGATAACCTCTGGTTACGGCCCTGAAAATGTTCATTCACCCGAAAGTGTAATCCTAATTTAATGGGTCAACCCAGTACATTCGCAATACACCTTTACAGGTACGAAATTAAAAAAAAAAAAGATTCTCAATGAAAGTATATGTTGTGACCACTCATTTGAACCGTCTTGATGAGACGGTTCAAATGGTGGTCACGACATGTACATCTAAGCACATTATAAAGAAAATATTCCAGATTTTACGCAAACAAAAATATCCTCAGTTTTAAATGGGTTGGGTTAATTTTATAGAGTTTGTTTTCATGCCAAAATATTCCCTTACCACAAGGAACAATGTTTTATGTGTATTCAACGGCAATGTCATAAACAGTAGGAAATTAACATGTCTGTGCGAAATTTCGCCAAATCAGCAATGAATTTACACTATCCGTGACTGAAATTTCAATATCCTGATCTGGTGCCAAGTGTCCTTACCACACCAGATCCACAGGCTCATTATTAAGATATGGATCCTTACCTTTCAAACCTCCAACATTATTGGCCAATATCAGTCAATGTTTATGACTTGCACCTACCTAGTGTGTGCTGATTGGCAGTAGAAATCCTAGATTATGCTCGTTCCTGGAACCCTCCGGTCTCCGCACGCCTGGTCAGGTGATGACAACCACATTGTATAGCCTGAAAATGTTTATGCAAGTACATTAGAACCTCTCACCACGGGTCTACCCAGAAACTTCATTGTGTTTACTGTCCCTCTCATGAAACCTGCCCAAATGTTATCCACAATGCAAAACCAATAATGTATCTGACGGATGATACATGTACATGTATTAAATTTAAGCAAAATTTAAGATCAAGCTTTCTAATTATGGTTAGAAGACACCAAATGGTGCGAAACCGCCCAGGGTGTATGCAAAAGTAGTCCGGTATAAAAAAATAGTGCGGGTGTTTTGAGGTCACAGACACCGTTTGCTTGCAAATCTTGATCCATTACTACCCAGTTTCACTTGAGGAACATTTTGGGGTGCCTTCAACACCAGTTTTCAGCATATTTGTAGCATTTAAAAGAAAACACTGACCCTGTTGGTCACTTGATGTAAACGGAGTTTCCGTGGCCAAAAAATGTACACAATATTGGAGGATATGACAAGGTTGGATTTTTCTTTCTTAGGAGTAAGTGAACCTATTGTTTAGTTCATGCAGAACCAGTACAGACTGGCTGCAGGTCATGTACAAGTGGGTCCCACAGCATCCATACGAATAGTGAAAGTAGGAGAGACTGCCTTATTGATGGCATCGGTTAAATTATATAGTAAAACTATTTGGTGGTGTCTAACCTATAAGGTGTGCCTAGGCCCTATGTGAGATATGTTTGTTTAGAATTTGAAGTTGGAAGTTTATGTTTCTTGTAGCTATGTCTCTGGGAACATAATTTAAAGTTACTGCGACAAGAATAATCGAGCGGACTCCGCGATGCAACATATTTGTTCTTTTTGTATCTCAGACGGACAGTTATCGGCTTCAAAATCTTCTAAAATCTTGATTTCTCAGCTTTATTTAGTGAAAATATAATAAACCAGTGTATGCAAATTACCTGTAGGTGATTGGGCTTGGAATGTGACAGAAATATACACCGAAACAGTGATTATAGTGTGTTTTTCTTTTTTTTTCATTGATATTGGCTTGCTGATGGACAATTAAGAAGTTATGGAAAGTGGCGCGACATCGCGACGCTGTTCCAAAATTTGCCAAAATTAGGCGTAAGTGTATTGTTTTCGCATATCGGTATAGTACCAAGACACTAGTACTCAGAAAACATTGTTTTTCCTTTCCTCCTGTGTTATAAAGCAAATTTCTTGACTGACCGTTCCAAGCCAGTACCCTTTTGTCTGTCGACCATTCCAGAGTGGCATACATGTTGGTATAGTTTCAGTGATGAGTCTGTATATGTAGAATGGTTAGCTATAACACTATTTAGGGTAATGTTATGTGATTTTATGGAGATTTGTGCTTTTAATTCATCATCTATTAAAATTCTCCATAGTTCTGTAGTAGCTCAAATTAAGGCAGAATGTGGACAGTCACATGGTGGAGTTACACAGCTGCTGTGTGACAACCATTTGAGATATTTGCTCCAAACTTGGTACTGTATCCAGGAATAGAAGCTACTTTTTGAATAGTGAATATTGTAGAATGATTTGTAGTGGGACTGGTACACTTATAGGTTAGAAGACACCAAATGGTGCGAAACCGCCCAGGGTGTATGCAAAAGTAGTCCGGTATAAAAAAAATAGTGCGGGTGTTTTGAGGTCACAGACACCGTTTGCTTGCAAATCTTGATCCATTACTACCCAGTTTCACTTGAGGAACATTTTGGGGTGCCTTCAACACCAGTTTTCAGCTATTTGTAGCATTTAAAAGAAAACACTGACCCTGTTGGTCACTTGATGTAAACGGAGTTTCCGTGGCCAAAAAAATGTACACAATATTGGAGGATATGACAAGGTTGGATTTTTCTTTCTTAGGAGTAAGTGAACCTATTGTTTAGTTCATGCAGAACCAGTACAGACTGGCTGCAGGTCATGTACAAGTGGGTCCCACAGCATCCATACGAAATAGTGAAAGTAGGAGAGACTGGCCTTATTGGATGGCATTCGGTTAAATTATATAGTAAAACTATTTGGTGGTGTCTAACCTTATTTCATGAAAGTTGGTCTAAATATGCACAGAACCTCTCTATACAGGGCAACCTAAATGTGTTGTAATCCATTTCATGCTTTTATAAAATGATTTTTGCTATTTTTCTTATTTCTATTTAATAGTATACAATGTATGTTGTGACCATTTGAGAGAGTTCAATGAATGATCGCCACATACAGTGGAACCTCTCTAAACCGGACACCATGGGAAGTCCCCAGAGGTTCCACTGTAAATCAGACAGACTTCTACTCCAAGTGGGTGCTTTGCGATCACAAACAGACATACTCAACAAGATAAATGGCCATGAACCCGTTTACAATTAAGTAAAACTAAGTTGTATATGTGTCCGGTTCAGAGGGGTTCGACTGTATGTTCATGCAGTGAGCACATGTTCAGAATTGAAATTACCATACCAATCCAGCATTGACACCACATTATCCTGATCTGGTGTCAGGTGCTCTAACTACACCAGATCTCTTTGCCACAGGTGTAAATCCAGTTTTATTTATTTAATGGTGTTTAACGGCATGTCGACAGCTAGGGTCATTTGTGGCTGTGACTGGAGAAATGGAGCTTATCTGTTTTGCGACCAGGCCAAAATCAGAACAGAATTGAAAAGAATATATTCAGCCCTGAAATTGGAATACCACACCAAAGTCAATTGTGTCCCCTACAAGTAACACGTTTAGGAATACTTATATTACTCTTATAAGGGGTATAACCAGATTCAACTGTCACATACAAGAATGTCAAAGATATTATCGGAGTGCCAAACGAGATGAATCGCAATCATTAAAGTACTCATCGCATGCTTCCAACCAACCACCACAGCCCCTTACAAGAATCGCCTCTCTTCAACAGCAAGGTCATAAATAAATGGGAATGCATCTGTACGGGGGAGTAACATACATCAAACACAGACATTACAATAAAAGCTTTCAGCACTTAAAGACAAGTGTCCTGATCAGGTGCCAGGCACCCATACTCCCAAAGAATGAAATAAGGCTGGTTTTGTCAAAATATGACGCGTAACTTTACTTTGAATCACTTACCATTCGTGATCCACATATACGAGTAGATAAGACTCAATCATCACTCTTGTCAAGCTGGACTATTGTGGCAAACTCTCCCAGGTGCAGACTAGATCTAGTAAACTGGTATGGAGGTGTAAATACATAGCATGCATATAATATATTAATCAATTACATTCAGAATACACTTTTAAAGTTGACAATTTTGAAACATTTTTTTTTGTTATTTTTCATTGAAAATATGTTGTGACCACTTATTTGAACTGCTTCTGTTAGTCAGTCAAACAAACACTACTCAATTGATTTATGGATTGATTATCACATACATCCAGGAATGCAACTGCATGGGTGGAGCATCACATGTTCAGTGTGGAAACTACAGTAGCCTTACTACACCACTAGCCAATTTCACCAACATTGCAAAGTATACTTATCTAGCAAAGTATACTTTGAGCGAGAAATAAATTTTAAATTTTATATAATATTTAATTCTTATTATACTGAATTTATCACATTATCACAGCCATTTTGGCTAGGATAATGTAATAAATTCAGAATAATAATTATGCATACTTTTAATCATCAAATATATACAGTTGTTAGTTTTATATGAAATAATGCATTTCAGGAAAAATAAATGATTACTCCGTCAAAGTATACTTTGCAATTTTGGTGAACTAGGCTACTGATCACTTGGCCCCAGTGTGAATCCCAGTAAGATCAATAATTAAGACATGAATCCAGATAAGAAATGGTTCATTGTTAAACATATACATACCTTCCCAACCCCTCGGTCAGAGAAACATGTCCGCTGTATCTTCCAGTTCAGTTGATCAGGAACTACACTGGTCAAATCCTTGCTTGTAATGATAGAATATCATGTGAGGTCACACATAGATACATGTAATATTTTATAAATACACACCGGTCAATAACTACAATATTGGAAAATCGATAAATGAATAGTAAAGAAGTATTAACAAGGCTCTGTATTTTCTGTAAATGATGTCGAAAAGGACGTCATTTTTCAACTTCATTTATAGAAAATGTTGCACTTTTTTCCAAATAATTATTACCCAAAAATGGTAATGTGATCTGGTGCCAGGCACCCTTGCTCCCAATGAAGGAGTTTTGTCAAAATATGACCCATAAATGTTAATCACTTACCATTCGTGATCCACATATACGAGCAACACGGTGAGTAGATAGACTGGATCATCAATGTTGTCAAGCTGAACTGCTGTGGCCACCTCTCCCCGGCACAGATTGGATCTAGTAAACTGGTATGGAGGTCTAAATACATAGCATGCATATTAACATATTGCATTCAGAATATTATTTTAGGGATATGACAATTTTAAAACATTATTTTCTTACTTTTCATTTAAAGTATATGTTGTGACAACACATTTAAGCGTGTGAAACAGTTCTAATGAGTGGTCACAACATTTTTGTTTGTTGAATAACAAGAAAAATAATCAGTTTTTATTCCATGAGAAAAGTGTATATCTTCAGCTTGTAATGGGTTAACCCTTACTACACTGAATTAAATGTTGTCGTCTGCTGGAAATGTTTTATTTTCAATATTTCTCGACAAAAACCTGGTTTTGACAGCACATGAGAATCATCTCCAGTGAAGACGATTCTCATGTGCTGTCAAAACCAGTTTTTTGTTAAGAATTAAAGCAAAAATGAAAAACAGCAGACGGCAATTTCCGTCAACAGCGTAGGAAGGGTTAACAACCGGCTGTTACACAGGGCAACATCATCCTTCATTACAGCCAGTAAATTCTGGTTAATTGTATATATGCATGTGTCTGTAACTGAAGAAATGGGGGGCTCATGGCATTTTCGATCAATGCAGCTCGAGACCAGCCTGCAGTCTGATCAGGGTCTGCACTAAATGAGGCCAAAATCAGAACAGAATTGAAAAGAATATATTCAGCCCTGAAATTGGAATACCACACCAAAGTCACTTGGGTTCCCCTACAAGTAATACGTTTAGGAATACTTATATTACTCTTATAAGGGGTATAACCAGATTCAACTGTCACATACAAGAATGCCAAAGAATTA
>CM055267.1:32018947-32047071 GCA_029237695.1 Conchocele bisecta
AAAAATAACAAAAAAAAATGTTTCAAAATTGTCAACTTTAAAAGTGTATTCTGAATGTAATTGATTAATATATTATATGCATGCTATGTATTTACACCTCCATACCAGTTTACTAGATCTAGTCTGCACCTGGGAGAGTTTGCCTCAACAGTCCAGCTTGACAAGAGTGATGATTGAGTCTTATCTACTCGTATATGTGGATCACGAATGGTAAGTGATTCAAAGTAAAGTTACGCGTCATATTTTGACAAAACCAGCCTTATTTCATTCTTTGGGAGTATGGGTGCCTGGCACCTGATCAGGACACTTGTCTTTAAGTGCTGAAAGCTTTTATTGTAATGTCTGTGTTTGATGTATGTTACTCCCCCGTACAGATGCATTCCCATTTATTTATGACCTTGCTGTTGAAGAGAGGCGATTCTTGTAAGGGGCTGTGGTGGTTGGTTGGGAGCATGCGATGGGTACTTTAATGATTGCGATTCATCTGGTTTGGCCCTTCGATAATATCTTTGGCATTCTTGTATGTGACAGTTGAATCTGGTTATACCCCTTATAAGAGTAATATAAGTATTCCTAAACGTATTACTTGTAGGGGACACAATTGACTTTGGTGTGGTATTCCAATTTCAGGGCTGAATATATTCTTTTCAATTCTGTTCTGATTTTGGCCTGGTCGCAAAACAGATAAGCTCCATTTCTCCAGTCACAGCCACAAATGACCCTAGCTGTCGACATGCCGTTAAACACCATTAAATAAATAAAACTGGGATTTACACCTGTGGCAAAGAGATCTGGTGTAGTTAGAGCACCTGACACCAGATCGGGATAATGTGGTGTCAATGCTGGATTGGTATGGTAATTTCAATTCTGAACATGTGCTCACTGCATGAACATACAGTCGAACCCCTCTGAACCGGACACATATACAACTTAGTTTTACTTAATTGTAAACGGGTTCATGGCCATTTATCTTGTTGAGTATGTCTGTTTGTGATCGCAAAGCACCCACTTGGAGTAGAAGTCTGTCTGATTTACAGTGGAACCTCTGGGGACTTCCCATGGTGTCCGGTTTAGAGAGGTTCCACTGTATATGTGGCGATCATTCATTGAACTCTCTCAAATGGTCACAACATACATTGTATACTATTAAATAGAAATAAGAAAAATAGCAAAAATCATTTTATAAAAGCATGAAATGGATTAAAACACATTTAGGTTGCCCTGTATAGAGAGGTTCTGTGCATATTTAGACCAACTTTCATGAAATAATTAGAAAGCTTGATCTTAAATTGTGCTTAAATTTAATACATGTACATGTATCATCCGTCAGATACATTATTGGTTTTGCATTGTGGATAACATTTGGGCAGGTTTCATGAGAGGGACAGTAAACACAATGAAGTTTCTGGGTAGACCCGTGGTGAGAGGTTCTAATGTACTTGCATAAACATTTTCAGGCTATACAATGTGGTTGTCATCACCTGACCAGGCATGCGGGAGACCGGAGGGTTCCAGGAACGAGCATATCTAGGATTTCTACTGCCAATCAGCACACACTAGGTAGGTGCAAGTCATAAACATTGACTGATATTGGCCAATAATGTTGGAGGTTTGAAAGGTAAGGATCCATATCTTAATAATGAGCCTGTGGATCTGGTGTGGTAAGGACACTTGGCACCAGATCAGGATATTGAAATTTCAGTCACGGATAGTGTAAATTCATTGCTGATTTGGCGAAATTTCGCACAGACATGTTAATTTCCTACTCTTTATGACATTGCCGTTGAATACACATAAAACATTGTTCCTTGTGGTAAGGGAATATTTTGGCATGAACAAACTCTATAAAATTAACCCATTTAAAACTGAGGATATTTTTGTTTGCGTAAAATCTGGAATATTTTCTTTATAATGTGCTTAGATGTACATGTCGTGACCACCATTTGAACCGTCTCATCAAGACGGTTCAAATGAGTGGTCACAACATATACTTTCATTGAGAATCTTTTTTTTTTTTAATTTCGTACCTGTAAAGGTGTATTGCGAATGTACTGGGTTGACCCATTAAATTAGGATTACACTTTCGGGTGAATGAACATTTTCAGGGCCGTAACCAGAGGTTATCTCCCCTAAGTCAGAACAAGACTACTGTCACGTACGCACATTTTGGTTTAGAAAGTTTGTTTTCAGTGCAAATTGTTATAACTTTGAACTCCTTGTTTGGTGTGTAGCACCAGAGGAAGACAAAATCAAACAATTCATAGGATACGGTATATACGACAGTAATCTGTGCTCGGCTAATGTTAAACCGGTGATATGTTTTCTTTATGCAATTTTGTATGCAAATTAAGTCATGCTGTCAACGCGAATGGGGACACATGATGGTTCACAACAGAAATTGGACGTCAGATTACTCGCTACATGTATTAGTCATCTAATTGTGGCGTGTTTATTCAAAATATTTACTTCTGTCATATTAAAAATTATGTTTTGAATGATTTTGAATAATTTTACACAATTATTTTAACACAAGATGGCGACCGAGCATATGGCGTAAATATCGCGATACGCGAAAAAAACGTATCGTCAGGATGACATATCGCAATATATAGTTGCACCACTAATGTCACACACTCATTGCACTAATGGTCCGCTACTGCCCGGTGACAAATCCACGATCGTCCCGCCCCTGTTAAGCCCAGGGTCAAGGTCACATACTTGGTGCATTCAAAACCTTAATGCTTGTGTAAATGTCTTACAATGTCTGTTTCCTTGCACGAATCTGCTTGATATGTCACACACGCATTGTTCTAATGGTCCTCTACAGCCCTATGACAGGTCCACGATAGTCCTCCTCCCGTTAAGCCCATGGTCAAGGTCACATAAATTGCGTTCAAAATAACAAAACCTTAAACACTTGGGTAAATATCTTATAATTTCTGTTTCTTTACATGGATTTGCTTGATAATTCACACATATACATTGATCTGATGGTCTGCTTTCATGCTGTGGCAAATCCACGCTTCTGTGGCCCTCTGTCTTTTCAAAAATGCCTTGATTTCTTTGGCTGTCAGTGGGTGCATTCGTATGCTGACAGGCCACATTTCTCGTTTAATTTGTAACATAAAAAAATCAACAAGATGTCGGAACGTATATGTTAATGGTGGTAACAACATTTTCTTCCGGTTGAGAAATTAAGTAACTTTTCCTTCAGTAAAATTGTGGATTCTCAGAGTGTAATATGGGTTAAGATGAAATGAATTAACTTAAAACATTAGACAGCTACACACAACAATTGTCGTCTGCTGTTGATTTTTTATATCTTGCCTTATTACTCCATAAAACACTTATTAACCCTTAGACCGCTACACACAACAATTGTCATCTGCTGTTGGTTTTATATCTTGCCTTATTTCTCAATAAAACACTTAATTATTAACCCTTAGACCGCTACATACAACAATTGTCATCTGCTGTTGCTTTTATATCTTGCCTTATTTCTCAATAAAACACTTATTAACCCTTAGACCGCTACATACAACAATTGTCATCTGCTGTTGCTTTTATATATAAACTCGTTCTGACATCAGATTTGGATGAACAAGTTTACAGAATATTTTTATTGTGCATTTCCATTGGAATATTAGTGATTCTGTGATAATAATATAAAGATTATTCTTCATTTCAGGAAGTGGTTTACTGTGACAATCACCAACAAGGAGGGACGTTTCGTGTTCCAATGACTGGGCTGAATAAAGACTGCAACAAGAGTGTAGAGACTTGAAAACAGTGCAAATATTACAAACATCATTTATACATTTACTAGCTCCATTTTCTCTGAACTTCAATAGAAAATTTATATCTAATTGTAAATTCAGGAACTGTTGTGATCTTAAAAATGTTTTAATGTTCTTAAGATGACTACGGTATTTTCAATTGGACAATATTACTTAAAATATTGCTCTGATAATATTATATATTTGAGAAAACAAATGTAAATGGAACAATAATCTAGTACACAACCTCACTGATATATAAAAAAACTCACACTTTTCAACCTAAAACATTAAGTTACTAAATATGTCATTGCAATATAATTGGGACACCGTTTGTTTTGTGTCATGTGACACAAAATAAAAGGTGGCTCAATAGAGTAAATTATATCTGTAATATTGTTGCTGGTGATCAGAATTAGATAGGTGTTATATGTATGTTTGTATAGAATTTTGTGCAACTAGTGTACACCCTAATCATCCTGCATAGCTTGTTTGATCTGGGTTTTCAATCTTTACAATGGCATATGAACATTTAGTATTTAAGTCGCCAATCATCGACAACAAAATTCACAATATAGGAAATATTGTTTCTCTGCATTTGTTTCACATCTACAATTAATGCTTATGCTTCTTATATCGATCAAATAAAAATCATAAGCAAAATAGATTCTAAACCAATTCCAAGTCTTCAGTTATAAACAGTTTTATTTGGTAACATTGACATTTGAACTTGGGACTGAAACAGTTGATGCATATGAAATACACATACTAGAAACATATATCCATTTTGGTTCATTCTCTGTGTATTCTGTGTGCTATATGTGACAAGCCATGACAAAATTAGACTTCCTGGTCTCATGTCTGATCAACTGACACCCCCTGCATAACACTGTCCAACTTGTATATGTTCACTGTGGCAATTATAATCAGGTGTACAACTGCATCTGGGGGCCGTTTCACTAAACTTTGTACGACTAAAATATTTTTAAGTGCAAAATTATGATAGTCTGTAAATTTCACATTAACAATGTTTTATTGTAAATAATTATTGGATTTACATTTATTGAACATAGGCTGCATATCAATAAATGTAAATCCATACATTGAAATTTACAGACGATCTTAAATTTGAACTTACGAACATTTTAGTCGTAAGAATTAATTAAGTTTAGTGAAACGGCCCCCTGATCCTGACCATATACAATGTACACTGGTTCTACCCAGCCTGGCTACACCACATTCAATGAATCTACACGGTTTGCAAATATAATTTATCTATTTGTCATGGCATGTCACTTTTATTAGCCAGTGTACCCAAATGGAAAGACTATTATTTTCGCCCAGCATAGAAACTGGTCAGCCTGCATATTGAGGTGCAAAGTTTTATATAGTCCGACTGTACGACTGAAATGAATGCCGACCTGTATCTATACTGTGTGAAAATTAAAGTTTACCCATTTGCCAACACGGGTTGATGTTATTGATGCAGAATATTTCAAGTTGTGAACAACAATTGTAGTTTCAACAGTTGGCTTTGAATCCGCATCCTGTGCTTGATTGTATTTTCGTGTGACTAGTTTAATTTATGTTGATGTATGAACAATGGACAAAATTATATTCAAATGTCTGTCATACTAATGCTGGTGATAACAAATATTGAAACCTTAAGTTACAGAGTGAGCATTCCCTTTAACAATACGGCAGTTGTCTTGTATTTTGATTTCAATCTGGTTTCATCATTCAAATATTCAACAAACGGTTTTATTTTGAACGATAAAACATCAATTGTTCCCTAATGTTTCCATGCTACTATCTATATAACATACAATCAGAACCCGGGGAGAAATGGTTGTCTGTAACCGACATGAGGGTCGTTACAAAGAGCCTGGAGCATGGTACGATAGGGGCGAATTCTAGGCACAGGCAGTGAAAGTATGAAACATACAGAGTTGCTACCTTGAGTATTTCAACGTTTATTTTTTTATTATTTATTAAGAAATACCTATTTTTAACTGCAACATATTTTGTCTGTTCAGAATTTTTAACCAGTACATACATGTCTGGATCAGTCTGACAAGTGTCTACAGTGTTTGCCAGACCGGTATGGCAAGCACTATAGCATGGCTGTTTTATTCCTTTACATCTTCTTATTTTTTTACTTTGTCACTAATTTACCTAACTGACCTAACATTCTCTTCTGTTTTGGGTATCAGGCTGCACGTAAGGAAATGTAAAGAAATTAGATGGCTTCTGCTTCTGGCACATGTATTGATGCAAAATTTATACTATTTGAAGGACACAAGATAGCATCACTCGATGTCTCACACTTCCACTGCAGGTGTCATGAATTCTCTCGCACCAAACCATTCTTCAGTCTCCATGTAACGCCCCTCCTGTTGTTTCCAGAAGATCACTTCCCACCATGTTTTGAATGTATGCTATATATGTATATACTGGCATATGACAAACATTCCGTAGCAATTGTCACTGTTTTATTTGTCAAAGAAAAACGTTTGCTGGATATTTGTAATAATAAAACCACTGTGGAATTAACAAATACAAAACCACTGTAAATTTTTATTATTTTTCATTTTGGTGTTTTTATTTTGCCATCATTAGCATGCTAGACATTGGATATCTTTTTGTACATTGCGCATCCATCCACACTGGTTGGTAGTTATGCTTTACAATGCAACCAAACATTGGATACGGATTCATATAAATATATTGTTGAAATTCCAATTTGTGTGCATTACTTGACATGTTCTTTAATATCTAACATGTCTAACAAAAATTTAAAAATACAAAATTCCAAAAATATTAATAATAAAATATTAAAATGTTAAACTATTTGCCTGGAAATGTAAATGCTACCATATTTTGTGAAAATGTACAAATATGTGCCTGTATTTGAAAATGCTGTAGTTTTATATGCCTGGAAGTGAAAATTCTAAAAATATATATGTAATATATATAGTCCTTCCTTGTTAAGGTCATGTCAAGGTCATTTTGGTGGCTAGTGAGCAAAAAGGATAATGTGCGATTTGAAACAATGTAGATCTTAGTCACACTTGGTATGTAAGATGTGCCATAATCTGACAACACAGGCTTCTTTCATTTCTGAAAAGTGTAGATCCTGAACAGCCTTCGGGGTGAATAAGTCGCCTTGCATGGCAACCATTAAATTCTGGTTACTTGGATATATCTCTTGATATTTCAACGAGTGATTTTCAAACATTCTGCATTGTTGCAACCATTAAATTTGGGTATATTAGCTCTGGATAATTCAGTGATTTTTAAACTCTGATCTGACTGCATGGGTGCACAGAATTACCTCGGTCATCATTGATCGGAAATGTAACAAGTCCGGTTTTGTCAGATGGCGACCAATGTTTGTTAGAAATAGTAAAGTTACTTCAGTGATATTATGGCAAACGGTGTAGGTCCTGTTTACAAGTGTTGCATGTTCGATTTTTGTCAGTCATGGGTCTATTTATTCCAAGGTGGTGAATGGATGGCTATGAGGGGCGGTTGGAGGCCATATATTGGCCCCACGGCTGACAAAACGAATCTTACATTTGCTACTAGCGTAATCCCAAATCATCATGTTCAGTGTCTGTCCGATCAGGATCTATGCTGTTCGCCATTTGGTCATTGCAGTAGCATTATTGCCGTCCACAAAATTTTCCAGTTTAAAATTGGTTACCAAACGTAGAAACTCATGAGTAACTTCCATTAGATTAACTGGGCATCCTTGACGTTAGAATTTGCAGATTTTGTTTGTCTCGTTGCTTAGTTTCTCCTTGTTCTCACTGAAAACTAATTGACATGACCTTGGACTGAGCAAGTCGTGTGATTTTACCAGCCGGCAATTATCTCAAGATTACCAGCGATCGCCATTTTAACTATTGGAAATGAACTTATATTTCCATTGTGTTTAGTATTATAACTGGATTGTTACTTCTGGATTTGCAAAATGTTTGTTTGTGGCTGGGGTGGGCTGCTAGGACATTTATTGTTCTTATTTTTCATATCTCCGTGTTCTGGGTGGTTGGTTGTGGCACCTTGTGGATCTGCCTGGCCGCCGTTTAACGTGGACTGCTAGGCAGTTGACTACTCAGTGCATCCGACTGCCACTTATAGAACATATCTCTGTGTTCTGGGTGGTTAGTTGTGGCACCTTGTGGATCTGCCTGGCCGCCGTTTAACGTGGACTGCTAGGCAGTTGACTACTCAGTGCATCCGACTGCCACTTATAGAACATATCTCTGTGTTCTGGGTGGTTAGTTGTGGCACCTTGTGGATCTGTCTGGCCTCCTGGTAGGACAATTGACTACTTGGTGCATCTGACTGCCACTTATAGAACACAACCCATGCATGTAGCCCTTCAGGGACTCTGGCTGGTTTGTGGTGACACCTGTGTGGCTCTGCCTGGCTGCCGAAATAGCGGATTAGCCGGGCGGACTGACCTATCTGGGTGTATCCCGCAGCCATTACCGAGTTCTGGATTTAATATGCACATGGGTGAGATATATACCATCTACATATGAGGTGTTCATGTCCCTGCCACGTTAGGAAAGGATATCCAGGCAACTTGTTTAGCACACTTTCTTATGAAAGTATAAGCCATATATAACAAGTCTCACCAAAACAGCAAGTTAGTTCGAGCTCAGTCAAATTGTTTGCCTGCCCTTGCCTGCCTTGGAGATGTCTGGATGTGGCAACTCTGTGGACGAAAATGGCATGTGTTTTTACCGACTATATGGCACCAATTTGTGTGTCGAGTGCTGCCAGGGGTGGATTGGGTATGACCAGGTATGGAAGGTCTTCGAGCCAATTCCCACCCTTAAATATAAGCTAACTGAAATTTAAAAAAATGAAACGTTGACCCGGCCTTAAATGACCTTAGCTGTTAATAAGCCGTTAAACACCAATATATCAAATCAAATCCAATGCTAAGGATGCCCCGGAAGTAGTTCTAAAGGGCAATTAAGATACTCTTGATTTTCTAAGCTCGGTAATATTGACTGGTGTACGGTAGTCAAAACCCAACCGTGTGAATGTGCATAAGGACCAGGATCTACAAGTGTTGCGCTCATTTGTCTGTATTATTCTTGGTTATTAGTCGATGTTTGCCGACTCAATTCAAGGTTTACAGTATTTTGGTCTATTTTAGATTGCTACGAATATGAAGTATTCAAACATATAAATGTACATTATATATTGGGGTTCTGTGATGTAAATTTTTCATGTTTTTTTTGCTTAGCAATTTTAAGCAATTATCTTAAAGCAATGTTTAACTCTTTCAACACCACAGGCCTGTATAGTCGTATAGCCTGTAGTCAGATGAGCCGTCTCATCAGGATCTGCTTACCAAAATAGTGTAAATTAAAAATTAACGTTGAATTGAGTGGCCAAACATCTCGGGATCTTCGTGGGTGGTTGGTTGGGTGAACGTGAAGGCGTCAATTAACGGTAGGGGTTCCTCCTTATAGGAATCATGATTTGCCTGGTTTGGCCCTCGGGTACGTTTTATCTTTGGCTCTTTTGTTACCTGTGAGTTGAATTGGGTTATTGCCCATTATAAAAGTAGTAAGATTAGTTCTGATTCTACTGCTTTTGGGAGGGGCCAAGTGATTCTGGTGTGGCGATGACCTGGCATTACATCAGGATTATTCTGATTTCTGGGCTGAATGTATAGTTTTTTTATTATAAATATTCATTTCTGATTTTGGGATTTTCCCCCCATTTGTACATGTACTTGAACTTGTACATGTACTTGTACAGGTAATATATGGGATTTAGTACTAAACCCATTGACCCGGCCTAAAATGACCTTAGCTGTTGATAGGCCGTTAAACCCCAATAAACGAACAAAACAAACAAACATTAGGATCTGCACTGTTTGCAAGTAATATTTATAAACACCCCTTTTTAGCTCGCCTGCACGAAGTGCATAAGACCTTATGGCATACCCCCGGCGTCGGCGTCAGCGTCGTCCACAAACTTAACGTTGGGTAAATGTCTTATAACTTCTGTTTCCTTTCATGCAACGCCTTGATATTTCATACATACATTCCTCAGATGACCCTCTATCATGCTGTAGCAAATCCATGACCCACCACCCAACCCTTACCCCAATGTCAAGGTCACAAACTTAGCACATTCATAAACTTAACGTTGGGGTAAATGTCTTATAACATCTGTTTCCTTTCATGGAACGCCTTGATATTTCATACATGCGTTCCTCAGATGACCCTCTATCATGCTGTAGCAAATCCACAACCCACCACCCAACCCTTGCTCCAAGGTCAATGTCACAAACGTAGCATGTTCATAAACTTAATGTTGGGGTAAATGTGGTGTAACTTCTGTTTCTTTACAGGGAACGCTTTGATATTTCATACATACATTCATCTGATGATACTCCATCGTGCTGTAGCGAATCCATGACCCACCGCCCACTCCAAATGTCTTATAATATCTGTTTCCTTTCATGGAACACCTTGATATTTCATACATGCATTCCTCAGATGACCCTCTATCATGCTGTAGCAAACCCACAACCCACCACTCAACCCTCCCAAGGTCAAGGTCACAAACTTAGCATGTTCATAAACTTAACGTTGGGGTAAATAAAATTGTTGTTTAACTTCTGTTTCTTTACAGGGAACGCTTTGATATTTCATACATGCATTCATCTGATGATCCTCTATTGTGCTACAGCAAATCCATGACCCACCCCCCCCACCCTTTTCCCCAAGGTCACAAGCACATTCATACATGCATTCCTCATGTGAATAGCTATCATACTGTAGAAAATCACAACTTAGTGCATTCATAAACTTAACGTTGAGTTAAATTTTGTTTTACTTCTGTTTTGAGGGAGCGCATTGATATTTCATACATACGTACGCGCATTCATCTTAATATGCTATATTATGCTATAGCAAACCCACAACCCACCTTGCACCTCTGACCCCAATGTCAAGGTCCACTGCATGCCCCTTAACCAAAGGTCAATAATATATAATATTCATGTTTTTTATGCAACTGTGCCAAGTTTGAGTGAAGGCTGCCAACAGGCGAGCTTCGTTGTCTTCTGACAACTCTTGTTCATAAAATGGACTAGTCTGAATATCATTTTGTGACGATTTGATTGGTTGCAAAATTAACATATCAAAATCCATTCCAGTTATTTAGGGGTGAAAGGGTTTATTTATAAGCCTTAGTTCGGTTGGCTTAAAAATTACTAATTTGTTAGCAAATCATCTTTTAAAAATTGCTATTTAAAGCAAAAACAATTCCGATCTATAATTATAATATAAAATGTATCCTCAATCTGACCACAAATCACAATTTGATTGTTTTATTTAACATGTTTAAAATGAACTTCAGTTCGCCAGAGTTTCTCAATTATGTCATAACTTCTATATCCTTGAAGGATTGCTTCATTATTTCAACAAATGCCACACATACATGCTGAGCTTAATATGACCTTGACCTTTTGACCTTCACAACTTTTTCACACATTAAGAAGTTCGCCGGAGTTTCTAAATTATGTCGTATTACTTCTATATCCCTTGATAATTCCAGCACAAAAATATTTACACAATTCCCTAACATTTGATTGGCTCATAGCAAGTCTCTGTCCAAAATTTATATCCCAGTAAACTCCCACGCCAAACTACTTTCCGTAACCGTGAGGCGCAGTTAAAATAATTCTTAAGAAAACGGAAAATAAACACATTTTATTGATGAATTTATTTCAAATGCTGGAATTATAAGGAATGAATGGCCTTTTTGTGGAATTTATCGGGGTATAAACTTGGAAAAGTCGCGGGAATACTGGACGAAGGCCGGAAGGCCTCGTCCAGTATTCCCACGACTTTTCCAAGTTTATATCCCTCTGTATAATGAATGACTTCAATATTGCAATCGGCACACAAATACACAAATCCATGCTGCCCTTAATACACAAATACCACCCATCCATGCTGCCCTTAATACACAAATACCACTCACATTGCCCTAGCTCTTAATACACAAATACCACCCATCCATGCTGCCCTTAATACACAAATACCACCCATCCATGCTGCCCTTAATACACAAATACCACCCATCCATGCTGCCCTTAATACACAAATACCACCCATCCATGCTGCCCTGAATACACAGGCCACATTTTCGTGTGTAGTATACATACAGGCCTGTGATTATAACGTGTTTGAACATACTCCAATTTTGAGTGCAAATATAACCGTTTGATTGGCACAGGCTCAACCAATCAAGCTCTCAGATTTTGGGTACAATGTACAGTTGAGCTCCAGTATCTCGAATATCAGTATCTCGATGACATCCCCTATCTCGATGATTCACTAATGTCACGAATTATATCCTTATTTGAATTTATATAAATTTCATCGGCTATCTCGACCATCTCCTCTCTCGTATATGTTCTCTATCTCGACTGTTCATTCTGTCTCCACTGTATAAAATACGTTAAAAATCTCTTCGCTATCTCGATCACATAAACGCTTGGATAAATCGCCTAAGTGCCTGGCTGCCAAGATCGATTTGGTTGACACTAATTTTCCAAACATGTTATCAAACAAAACAAAATGAATTCACACCTACCTTAGGTTGTTTGCTTAATTAGTATACCTGGATATATTTGAGTGTTTGTCACATTCATTAAGCAGATCACGTTGGTCATTTACGCAAGTCACTGAGAGTCATTACGTCACTTTGTAATGTTGATTAGCTTACTACCTTTGGTCATTAGTTAATTGGTGATTTGTTTACTCGTGGTGTAATGGGTAAAATGAGTTCATTTCGCGAAAATATTCGACCATGTCATTTCATTGCTAACTCGAACCTTGTCGTATCTCGACTATATGGACAATCTCCCTTCGACTTCGAGATACTGGTGCTCGACTGTGATTTGTATATACATAATTATGCTTATAAAGTTTTATAATTCTGGATTCAAGACTAAATGTACTGTATTTGTGATTCTTGTTGACTTCTTCCTTTATGCCCCCACCTGTGACTAACATATATTGAGCATGTATTATGTTAAAAAATGGACAGTTTGATTTTTTTGTCTTAAGATCTACTCGGGCTCAAACAATCGGGCTGTTTTGAGAAAATCTGCACACTTTACGGGAAATTTATGAAATAAATTATTGTAACCAGCCTGTCAAAATGAGCTATGATGGTTGGAATTTTAACATTTCATAAGGTACATTTTCTCAAACCGACACTGGACAGTTCACGGGAAACAAATCTTGAATTTACCTTATTAAAAAACAACCAGCCTAAGTCAAAATGAGCTATGCTGGTTGGAATTTTAACATTTCATAAGGTACATTTTCTCATAAACCGACACTGGACAGTTCACGGGAAATTGGTACCAGAAGTTTTAAAAAATTTCGGTTACCAAAAAGAAGGAAATTTCCTTGAACCTTGACTAGCTCAAAATGAGCTATGCTGGTTGGAATTTTAACATTTTATAAGGTACGTTTCCTCGTGAACCGACACTGGGCAGTTCACGGGAAAATCTACCTTACAAAAAAAATTCTTCAAACCAGCCAAGTCAAAATGAGTTCTGCTGGTTGGAATTTAAAATTGTTATAAGGTACGTTTTCTCCTGAACCGACACTGGACAGTTCATGGGAAAAGGTACCTTATGAAAAAAGTCTTGAAACCAGCCTAGGTCAAAATAAACTATACTGGTTTGAATTTTATAAGCTACGTTTTCTCATGAACCAACACTGGACAGTTCATGGGAAAAGGTACCTTATGAAAAAAGTTATTGAAACCAGCATAGGTAAAAATGAGCTATGCTTGTTGGCATTTTAAAATTTCATAAGGTACATTTTCTCGTGAACTGACACTGGAAAGTTCATGGGAAAAGGTACCTTATGAAGAAAAAAATTTGAAACCAGACTAGGTCAAAAAGTTCTTGAAACCAACATAGGTCAAAATGAGCTATGATGGGTACCTTTTCTCGTGGAAATTTCACAGGAAAAGGTACCTGACAAAACAAATTCTTCAAACCAGCCAAGTCAAAATGAGCTATGTTTGTAGGAATTTTAAAATTTTATACAGTATGTTTTCTCGTGAACCGACACTGGACAGTTCATGGGAAAAGGTACATTACGTCAAAATGAGCTATGCCGGTTGGAATTTTAAATTTTATAAGGTACGTTTTCTCGTGACAGTTCACGGAAAAAGGTACCTTATTAAAAAAATCTTCAAACCAGCCTATGTCAAAATGAGTTATGCTGGTTGGAATTTTTTAAGGTACGATTTTCTAATGAACCTACACTGGACAGTTCATGGGAAAATGTACCTTATGAAAAAAAGTTATTGAAACCAGCCTAGGTCAAAATGAGCTATGATGGTTGCAATTTAAAACAAGAGGGCCATGATGGCCCTAATTCGCTCACCTGACTCCATGAACACCAGAGGAGAATGTGACATTGAGTTCATGTTTTAAAATAAAAAAGTTGTGCTCTTTTTAGATGGCGGTCATCTTGGATTAAGCGATGACTCTCATTTTACCAAATCTGAAAATGCTTCACCCAAGGATCTTAACTTACTATGAAGTTTGGCCAGCATCGGCCATGTAGTTCCTGAGAAAAAGACGTTAAAAATCTTGAATAAATGGACCTTTTGGCGGCCATCATGGGTGACAAACTATAATTGACCATATAAGACACGCTAGAATCACCTGTGGTTACGTGCACTTGTAATTGAACCGTTTAACCACAAAGGTGTGGATTTCGGACTGGATCACCAGTCGTATGGTAACGGTTACTCACTGGAGTCCTGGGGCCCGTTTCACTAAACTTCGTAAGTGCAAATTTAGGATCATCTGTAAATTTCAAATGATGGATGCAGCCTATGCTCAATAAATGTAAATCCAATAATTGTTTATAAGAAAACATTGGTAATGTGATATTTACAGACTATTATAATTTTGCTCTTACGAACATTTTAGTCGTACGAAGTTTAGTGAAATGGCCCCTGCACCATAGTATGGGACATTTGTATGGTTCTTGTTAATTTGGCTAGCTTCCCGCACTTTAGCAACAGTTATTGTCACATACATGACTTTTGTGTTCAAACGACACACTCATTATATAAAGAGATCCTATTTTTAATACTTACTGTGGAAAGTTAGATCATATATATATATAAATATGTAAAGAAAGTTATCTATTGGGTCCTCAGCATGTTTCCGGTTCGATTATTGGGTCCATATTCGGAACGCTTCTATGATAAAGGCATGAAACAATTAAGAAACCTGATTGGACATGGATATGACATGACGGACCCAATACATACATGTACGTGTTAAATGATGTACATACTACAAGATTACTGACCTTGTGGCGATGTATTTGCACATCATTACTATTGTTGGGTCCAAAAATTGTTGGGTCAAGACCCACTACTATCAGGGTGGACCTACTATATCGAGTAAAAAATCTCACGGTGGCCCAACAACAAGGTGAGTTTAAAACTATATATATATATATATATATAAACTTACTAGGACATGGCTCAAACGGGCACGACACAAATATGTGGTGAAAGAAGCTACTAGGGAAATACTAGGTGTGCCTATATATATATAGTCTGTCTTCGTAGGCACACCTACTGTCTGTTCCACGTTTTTCAGTCTGCCGACGAACTTTTGGCTATTAAACACATTAAATCTAAAAAATATTTAAATGTAAGTACTTTTTCACGAATAACAAAAAAAGTCAACCTCCCCAATTTTATTTTTTTTTTATGAAATTCCATAAAATATTGATTTATAGCGAAAAAACGATTTTCCTATGGGAATTTAACATGGGAGAAAAAGAGGTGGAAGTGGGGGAGGAGTCAAAAAACGAAACCTGACTATATAGCTTGGAAATGATGTAAGTAAGAAAATAAAAGTTAGAATTTGAAAATCGATCCACAAATAAAAATATATTTAAAAAAAATTCTATTTTTAGCCCCCATGTTAACTTCCCATTGGAAAATCTTTTCTTTTTTTTCGCAATAAAATTAATATTTGATGGATTTTTTTTTAAATCATTTTTTTTGGGGAGGGTGACTTTTTTGTTATTGATGAAAAAGTACTTACATATAAATATTGTTAAGATTTAATGTGTTTAATGGCCAAAAGTTCGTCGGCAGCAAAACGTACGCGTGGAACAGACCGTATATAGTATTTCCCTACTGTCTTTTCAACGTTTGGCTGCCGACGAACTTTTGGACATTAAACACATTAAATCCAAAACATATTTAAATGAAAGTACTTTTTCATCAATAACAAAAAAAGTCACCCTCCCCAATTTATTTTATTTTTGTTTTCTTAGTTACATAATTTACAAGCGATCTAGACAGGTTTCGGAGTGAATTTCAATTTTTTTTAGCTCCTCCCACAACCCTTCTGCCTCTTTCGCACCCCCCCCCCCCCCCCCACCCCCCCATGTTAAATTCCCATAGGAAAATCGGTTTTTCGCTATTAAATCAATATTTGATGGAATTTCATCAACCAAACAAAATTGGTGAGGGAGACTGTTTTGTTATTGGTGACAATTAAAGTACTTAAATTTAAATATTTTTTAGATTTAATGTGTTTCATAACCAAAAGTTCGTCGGCAGGAAAACGTGGAACAGACAGTAGTAGGTAGCTTCTTTCACCACACATATTTGTACTTCTGTACTCATTAGACTGTCGGTCTAGCTAGTCTTTTGCATTCATCGACATTGAAATTATAATACTTTCTTTCTTTGCTACCGAGACCCAGATGTTCTATTTTGTTTCAAATATGTAGAGTGTTATAACCAAGCGTCAAGGAATGTGTATTGTTATTAATATTGCTTACTTTCAATGATCTTAATTTACTCTTCACTGGATCATAGACATATAATGGTGTCCTATTTACTGAATCTAAAACCAATGCGGATATACTTAACAACCATGGCAGTTCCACTCAGTATTTACACCCAAATCGCCACTAAATCTTAGCCAACTTTGTGAGCAAGCTATACTAGACCACAGACAATCAGGTAAGTTACCAGAGCGAGGCTCTAGCCCTCTAAACCCAATGCCTGAAATTACAATAGCTTTACAAGGTTTCCACAAGCTACTCAATGGCCTGAACCCACACAAGGCAGCCAGACCAGATCAGATCAAGCCATTAATCCTACAGCAGCTCAGAGATGAAATAGCACCTATACTAACCGTTATATTCTAGGAATCTCTCTCCACAGGTATCGTGCCCCAAGACTGATCCGAGGCAAATGTTAGTCCTTTATTCAAGAAAGCATATATGGCCCAAAATCCGCACCTTTGCACAATAGTGTCCATTTGTAACCGCTATATGGCTTTGGTTACATGGGTTACATGCTATATGTCTTTGGTTACACAGTATAGCAGTAGATATGTTACAGAGTTTTGAATGAGATTTGTAAGTATTATCTATTATGCATTGGTTTCATGGGTTACAATTGGCATTTTGTCCTAAAATTCCTGTGATGTATATTTTGGCAGGTTGCTATGGCTATAGGACCTTAGGTGATGTGTGATATATGACTCTAGGTGCCTTGGTTTATGATCAGTTCATGAGAAAATGGATTAGGCTACATTTTTAATTAAAATTAAAATTTGTAAACTACAAGCTGATAATTCAAATTATTCAGTGTCTTCTGAGAATAGTGTGCACATGTTGTTTGCAGTGTGTTCCTTGTGTTAGGAAAGAATGTTGATCCTTAAATTATCGGATTAAAGATGTGTGCTATGTCATCAAGGTCAATGCTGGTTAAAAATGAAGCACTATCTTCACAGGTGCGGATTTTGGGACCTATCTACAAGAAAGGTGAGAGGTGTTTAGCATCCAATTACAGACCGATCTCCCTTACGTGCATTTGCTGTAAGCTTATGGACCATATTGTTACCACTAATCTAATGTCACATCTAGACAATAACAATCCTGTATGACCTACAACATGGGTTCAGGTCCAAAATATCATGTGAGACGCAGCTGGTGTAATTGGTAAATTACCTTGCCAGGAATCTACAAGAATTAAGGTATAAGCAGACTGACCTTGTGCTACTATACTTCAGTAAGGCATTTGATAAGGTCAGTCACCCCAAACTCCTACATAAACTACACTCGTATGGTGTCAGAGGGAGTAACCTCGCGTGGATCCATGCATTTCTTGCAGGCAGGTCCCAGAGGGTAGTGATTGAGAACGTTGCATCGGATTCAGTCCCAGTAACTTCTGGCGTACCACAAGGATCAGTTCTCTGTCCTATTCTCTTCTTATTATATATAAATGACCTGTCTCAAGACATTGCCTCCAAAGTGCGCTTGTTTGCCGATGACACTGCTGCATATCTTGCCATTTCTCGTGAAGCAGACTCACTAACACTGCAAAATGACCTTGATCGACTCCATCAGTGGGAGCTCCAGTGGGATATGGAGTTCAATCCAGGTAAGTGTAACGTAATACACATCACCAAAGCCCGTTCCTCTATCCCAACCACATATACATTGAACGGACAGGTGCTTGAAGCAGTCAAGCACTCCAGGTACCTTGGTGTTGATATTAGTGAACACCTATCATTTAACCATCACATTGATAAGGTTACCACATCTGCAAATAAGGCATTATAGGTTTCATTAAAAGGAACATTAAACCTAAACACCGACGTATACGCCAGACTGCTTATAAGTCACTTGTCCGTCCAATATTGGAATATGTATCCCCTGTATGGAGTCCATACACTAAGAAAAACATCCATAAACTGGAAATGGTGCTGCATAGAGCAGCAAGATTGGCCACAAATAACTACTCCACATACGCGAGTGTCTCACTCATGCTGTGTGCACTGGGATGGCGCACTCTCGAAAATAGGCGAGCGGATGCTCGACTATGTCTTTTTTTTTATAAGATTATCCATGAGCTTAATTGTTGCCGTTCCAGTGCCACCACAACTCCATCACCCGATAAGACCGACTCGACAGTCTCCTCACCCCTCGCATATATCACCCCTCGCGATAGGAAGATTGTTCTACGAAAGGAAGGTTTTAATGCAGTAAATTCGGTATTAGTTCCTCTTAGCTAATACTTACAAGTTGAATTTAATTACAATTTATATGTTTATCTCAAATTGTATATAACATTTATATATTTGGTGTTACATAGAGGGTTTAACCGGTTACATAGATATATAACGTTCCTTTCGCAAAAAGAACACTGCTCTACGAAAGGAACATTTTAACCTGGACAGGACGACTTTACACGACGTTATTATGAATTTAGTGGGGACGTGAGGGCTACAAGTGATTACAATAAAACTACAAAGGCAATGACTTGCACGATACTGTTGAATCATAATATGTCACAACAAGTCCTTGTTACAAGAGGCATGTCCGTATGTCTGTGCAGTTGTCTAACTTTGCACTACTATCCATACGGAAACGAAATATTTCGTCACATATGGTAGACTGTACACAGGCAGCGTTGACCACAAAGGCAATGACTTGCACGATACTTTTGAATCATACTATGTCACAACAAGTCCTTGTTACAAGAGGCATAACGATTGCCTGACCGGGCGGCGGTAACATATGGCGGAGGAAACATAAATAACTGCGAGACCCTATGAGTCAGGAGTTGAACATTGTCAATCCGTTTCGCAATCCGTTTCGCATGCTATTATATACGCCTTGTACATCTGCAGCTACATACCATCTCACAACAAGTCCTTGTTACAAGAGGCTTAACGACTGCCTGACCGGGCGGTAACATATGGCGGAGGAAACATAAATAAATGCGAGACCCTATGAGTCAGGAGTTGAACATTGTCCAATCCGTTTCGCATGCTATTATATACACCTTGTATATCTGCAACTACATACCATGTCACAACAAGTCCTTGTTACAAGAGGCATAACGACTTTCTGACCGGGCGGTAACATATGGCGGGGGAAACATAAATAAATGCGAGACCCCATGAGTCAGGAGTTGAACATTGTCCAATCCGTTTCGCATGCTATTATATACGCCTTGTACATCTGCAACTACATATGCTGCATTAACCCCATAGTGCCTCATAGGCCACATTTCTAGTAACATTTTATCTCTGTTATAGATCCTTTTTTTGGATTGTGTTCTTGATTTTTCGGACCGTTTCCGTTTAATTTGGTTTTTCTTTTTCCCGGCAGATGATGTGTATAGGCAAGTACGTGTTCCGTCTGTAGAGACAATGTCATTTGGGTTTGTCCTACCCTTTTCTGAACGAAATCTTTTCATTCTCTTGTCTCTGCTGTCTTGGGACAAATTTGTCCAGCGATCTAAGTCTGTGCCATGGTGTTGGAAAGCATGAGAGAGTGTAAAATTGCCCATATCCCGGATGGCACGTCCTCTTTCAATTTGTCCCTCTTCACAATGGTGTATAACATTTCAATACATTTCGGCATATCTCTGGCCTTCCAGGAAATAGCTGACTTCAGTATGTGATTCGCACTTTCCGAATTGTTGTTTGTCCAATTAGCTTGAATCTTTCCACGTTTTGTGGGTTCAATCACATGCTCTTTTAATAATGAAAGTAATTTATTGTCAAAATACAACCTGAATTTTTTTCCATTGGGAGCATTGTCATTTTCATCAATTATCGATTGAATATTCATAACACGTGTGTTGTAAACATCAACATCCGTTGATTCCGTCAAACCCTCTTTCCCAAATATTTTGTTTAATATGACCTGCCTAACTTTCATTGGAAATCCAGATTCGTCTTCCATATATCTGTTCGCATTTTGTTTGAGGTGTCGTGTACACAAAACATGTGTACATCCATGGAAACAATGATTTATAGCCTTCTTAAACGCGTATTCAATATGAACATGTTTTAGCACATGTAATATAGAAATTATTTACATACTGATCTTAGGCATGTGGGCCGCATGGGTGGCATATAGAATGAAAATATGGATGATGATAAATAATTGTTTGAAGTGTGAATTAAATCAGAGTAAGTGTTTTCAGCAAATCCGACTTACGGTTATAGAGATATTAGGTATTTGAAAACTTTAACGCATATTTAACGCAAATTAACGGACACCCTGACGTCATTGTGATCAATATGTCGTTGTAGTATTTGCATACTGTATAGCATTTTATAATATATGCAAATGCAATACCACCTCATAAGAGGCTTCCAGATAATGGATTCGCGGCGTTTGCATTGCAGCTATTATAAAATGACATACAATTAAGCTGTTATGCTAGCACATGTACAGTGGAAGCCCTCTAAACAGGACACTCGGGGAAAATATAGATGTTTACCGTAAATGTGTTTCGCTGTAAATGTGTCTTTTTGTGATTGAAAAACACTAGAATGTGTCATGATGTGCTGACATGTCTGATTTACAGTGGAACATCTACAAACCGGACACCCTGGGGACCTCCTAGGGTGTCCGGTTTGGAGAGGTTCCACTGTTAATATAGAAATTATTTGCATACTGTATAGCATTTTATACTATATGCAAATGCAGTTGCAGTTGTCGTCCTTACGTTTATTTGTCTTGCCCTGTATAGGCAATTACCATCACCAGTTGTTGTGACTGGCATGCATTGTTGTCGCATTGCGGGGTGAAACACTTTCAAAATTTGATCTGCTTCCAAATCAATTGTGTAAGTGGGATGTACGTGGGATGTATAATTTGGCGATACACTGTATGTTACTAACAACTTTCTCTCCGACTTGGCAGTGTTGGTCATCTCGTTCTTCTTCTTCGACAGAAGTGCAGTCTGGAGTCTGTAAAAATGCGCAAGTCTATATTACTGACCTATACTGGTCATAAAGTTATCAATGATCATGAAGTGCAGTCTGGAGTCTGTAAAAATGCGCAACTATATTACTGATAATGATCTACACTGGTCACAAGCTGATCATGATCTACATCTATATTACTGATCTATACTGGTCAAAAAGTGATCATTATTTAAACTACTGGTCAGCTAGCGAACAGTGTAGATCAATGATCATGAAGTGCAGTCTGGAGTCTGTAAAAATGCACAACTATATTACTGATCATGATCTACACTGGTCACAAGCTGATCATGATCTACATCCATATTACTGATCATGATCAACACTGGTCACACGCTGATCATGATCTAGACGCGTGCCAAGATAATACGGATGTGACTATCATCTACTGAGGCGGCTGGCTGACAAAATATACCGTATGACACTTCGTACCAGCATAGCCACAGAACTGCACAGCACAGAAGAGCCAACGCATACTGTGGTTGCAAATGTCATACTGTACACTGGTCATAATCTGGTTTGCAAGTGGTGTTTAACTTATTCTAGCTAACAGAGTATCTAAACTGGTGATAAAGATGGTACAACTGGTTTAACAAATTATGTGAAGTTACACTACAATACACAGTGGCATGATTAACACCTTTAGGCGGCGATATTCGCTAAAGTACACAAAGACGCGTGCCCAATAATATTTCACAGTAGGTGGTACCTGGTTAACAAATTCAGGGTTACACAGAGATTAACTCGTGAACAATGTAGACACTGAGATTATCGCATACATTATACAAATTACACCAGGATGTACAATGGTCATAAACTGATCATTATCTATAATGGTACAGCTAGTACAAATTCTGCGCATTGCACGTGTTTTCCGTAAATCACTGATATAATGCCATACACAAAACATCTATGTATTAAAAATGTTTTTTGGTATATCCCCCTGACGAGTCTGACTGGCCGATTACGACGTCTTGCATACATATACTGTACACATGTGTTTTTCCTGTAAAATCACTGACATCTCTTTTATTACAAACATATTTTTATACAAAATGGTTTTCGGTATATTCCCCTGACGTGTTTTCCGGTAAATCACGGACATCGAGTCAGCGAAGGTGTTTTCCGGTAAATCGAGTCAGCGAATGTGTTTTCCGGTAATATATAATAATCACGCTAATCTGGAATCTGGAATAATAACACTATCTACATCAGACAGCATCATATTTGAAACACAATATTTAATCAGCATAGTAATTATAATAAGTATTATACCATGCCTAAGATACTATTATTATCTATTATTTGTGAGGAACAGACTATTAGTACTGTCCGTTCTTGACTGCGAGTGTTTTCCGGTAAATTTCACAGTCGTTCTGTTCTGACTTTGGAATTAAACACCAAACAAGAGGACCCTAACTCATTTTATTTCACACATAAGAGAATAGAAAGATAGTGAGTGTAGGACAATATTCCCCCGGAACAATTATTTTTTCCCCCCCCCCCCGTAATATTTTCCCCGGAACAATATCCCCCCCCCCCCGTATATTTTGACCCAGGCGGACAATATCCCCCCCGTCAAAAAAGACAGGGAGGACAATATCCCCCCCCCCCCCATCAAAAATACAAGGCGGGACAATATCCCCCCGTGGATAATCCTAGGGCGGACAATATCCCCCCCGTAGAAAATCATAGGGCGGACAATATCCCCCACGGACATTATCCCCCCCATATATTTCGACACAGGAGAAAGAGTAACTAACAAGAATGGGTTAACAACCTTTATTTCCGCATACAAGCACATAAGCATGATAAATAATGATGTAGGACAGTGCGATATTTTGTGTGAATTTTGGTGTTTATTATAGTCTTATTCACGAAAGTGCTAATTGAGACTTGTCATTTAGCTGTAAATGTAATGTAGCAAATAGTGGCGAAACCTAAGAATTGTTCACAGTCTAATACACTCGCCAATCGCGAACAGGAAACTGGCTGTCGTTTTCGCTCCATCCCGGTACTGGCGGCATAATTTGTTAAGTCTCTTCTGGAGAGAAACGCTCGTCTTCTTAGCGCGTTTGGCCGATGGTTGTCCAGTCCGCTGACGTTCCAGCTCGGTGTTCACGGCTGTCTGGTCTTCCTGCAGACAGGAGAGTACTGTCCACAGACTGGGATTACTATGTCCAACTAAATGTCTAAATGTCTAAATGAGTTATTCCATTTTTCGCAATTGTTATCAGTTCTGTCGCCTCCATTGAGTGTAGTTTCATGTACATTCCATGTGGGTGGTGGAAAGCGCGGTGGTGTACGGCGCATTCTGATGATTCCATTAGCCAAACAATTAACATAATCAAAGTCCATTTACCAATCAGTGCAGTTGAAAGAAGCAATCAAACAAATCAAGTGAACACATTATGAGCCCAAAACTAAGGTCAAAGATGGACAAAATATCACAATGTGACACAATATTACTTATACAGAAATAAAATAAAGCTTGTTAATTTATAAGTTTATAAGGGGGGATAATGTCCGGGGGGGATATTGTCCGCCCTGTGATTTTCTACGGGGGGGGGGGGGGGGGGGGGGGATATTGTCCGCCTTGTCTTTTTGATGGGGGGGATATTGTCCGCCCTGTGATTTTCTACGGGGGGGGGGGGGGGGGGGGGGAGGGGGGGGTATTGTCCGCCCTGTCTTTTTGATGGGGGGGGGACATTGTCCGCCTGGGTCAAAATATATACGGGGGGGGGGGGGGGATATTGTCCGGGGGGGATATTGTCCGTTCCCCAAAGAGAGTTGATTGCCGACGGTATGGCATTTGACGTGCCACCCTCACCGATTGTTAGCGTGGAGCCTATCATGAAAACCGTGAACAATGATTTTATGTTTTTTTTTCGTTATTTACAATTTAATATGTGATGATAGATATATTACTAATTATATACACATACTACTTGAACGTGTTTACATGTGGGCCACCGGCTGACAAAATAAACCACACAGCTTTTAACAATTAGATAAATAATTCGTCCAGCACCATACTATGATAGGGATTTAACCTTGAATATCTGAAAGACGAACATCGTATTTTCTGATCAGACTACGCGGGGGCATATTATGAGACAACTGATGTGAACTTTTTCTGTCTAATTCCCGGCTGTCGGATCTTTTTTCCAACACTTTTATTTTTCTCACTTTCTATGCATAATTATTTCATGCCCCGATGATAATTATCAAGAACTGCAGTCGGTGACTACATTTGAAATTGAAATGTAATTATGTCACACCTGCCAGATTGAATGGAATTAGCGGTTGACATTTTGAGATGAGCTACCCATCCATGGCAAACAATCCATTCTGCCATTGGATTATAACACTTTTCGTCTCTTGTTTTTGGCAGACCGGGTCTAATCATAATTAGGTGATAACAATGTTTGACAGTTGTAATCAATGGAGGTCCGGTTTCCACCTGTTCGTAGGACCGCCCCCCCCCCCACCCCACCCCATAGAAATGGCAAAGAAATGCCATTTTCAAAAATATCTTCTTTTTTCTTCAAATTCTTTTCGCACCGAACGACAGAAATCCTTTTTTGCATCTCGGCATTCGGTCAACTTTATCATTGTTTATCCATCCATTAATGTCCGGATACCTGGAAAATGACATTATTGCCACTGGTCTTATATATATACTTACCACAATTGTTGTCATTTTCTTATTATGACGCCACCACCATACTCATAGTCTATACGGTTTGCCGTACTGGATATTGCAGGTATATATGGTCCTATAATCAGTGTCTATACTGTTTCCCCGTAATGGATCTTGCCGGAACACATAAGTATAATCAGACCCTATATACGGTTTGCCGTAACGGTTTGCCGTACTGGATATTGCAGGTACATATGGTCATATAATCATAGTGTATACTCTTTTCTGTACTGGATATTGCAGAAACACGGTCCTGTAATCATAGTCTATACGGTTTGCCGTACTGGATATTGCAGGCACATATGGTACTATAATCATAGTCTATACAGTTTGCCGTACTGGATATTGGAGGTACATATGGTCATATTTATTCATAGGATATAATCATTTAAGTTTTCTATGGCTTTTTCCGTACTGAATATCGCAGAAACACGGTCCTATAATCATAGTCTATACTCTTTTCCGTACTGGATATTGCAGAAACACGGTCCTATAATCATAGTCTATACGGTTTGCCGTACTGGATATTGCAGGTACTTATTGTCCTATAATCACAGTACAGTCGAACCTCCACGAACGGCCACCTCTCTACAACAGCCACCTCTATTTAACAGCCAAAATTCTAAGACCCACTGTTATGAATTATCAGAGCTACAGTTAGTGTGCGTAATTTGATCAATTTTGTTACTTCTTCACTAAAACTGGCAAGTTGGGAGAGCGTTAGAATCGTCTCATTGAGCACTCCCGACTGCCAGTTTTTGGTGAATGAAATGAAAAAAAGTTTTAAAATTACGTACCTTAGCTGTAGCTCTGATATTTACTATATGATTTACCTCTCTTCAACAGTCACCCCTCTACAACAGCCAGTTCTCAGTCTTCCCATGGATGGCTGTTGTAGAGAGGTTTGCATGATATGCAGTTTGCGTATGGATATTGCGGTACATATGGTCATAATCATATAGTTTGCCGTACTGGATATTGCAGGTACATATGGTCCTATAATCAGTATATACTGTTTGCCGTATTGATATTGCAGGACATAACTATTTGTGACATAATTTGGGACTTTACCGGAAAACACATTTGTGTTCCATTCGACGGATTATTCGCCAAAGTATTGATTGTATGTAATATAAATATACTTGTATTAAAATAAAATATTGAAATAACGGTATGTTTGTTGTAATGTAATAGAATCTAGCGGGGCCGGTTTCCTCTGTTTCCACCACCTTCCTTTCCCCCCTTCTTGGGAGACGACATGCAAGGGCATCGAGCCAGTGCCGTCGTTAAATATAAGAATTTAATATTATGTCGGTGCCCACACAATATCCGGTACGGAAAACAGTATAGACTCTGATTGGTAATATCTGGGAAAACACATATCGAAAAAAAACAGTCTTCCTTCTAGAAATTGGGTGGTGGTTGGGAGCAGCGAAGGGTAGTTTAACGATCGGTATTCATCCTTTCCGGAAATCCGACTTACATGGTTTGGCCCTCATTTACATGCCCCCTGTACTTGAGAGCTAAAACATGTTATGCTCCATTAAGAAGTAATAAGCTCAAAGCTAATCCTATTACTTTGCGGCAGAGCTAAGTGACTGTGGTGCGGCATGGACCTGGCACCAGGTCAGGATATTCTGATTTCAGGACTGAATATATAGTTCTGTAAATATTGAGTTCTGATTTTGGGAATTTCCCTCATTGTGGACCGGTTGAATACAGGATAATCCATCCCGTTGGCCCGGCCTTAAATGACCCTGGCAGATGATAGGCCGTTAAACACCAATAATCAATCAATCAATCCTTCCTAGAAAGGAATGTTCCTTTGAATGCTGTCCAACATAATATCAAATTATACATAAACCTATTAAATACAATGACTTAATCAATAGATTTAACTTATAAGTATAAGTTTAGCTAAACTATTGATTTGAACAGCATTAAAACCATTCCTTTCGTAGAACAATCGTCATTTTGCGACGATCTTTTCCTTTCATATACATCGAATACCGGTACACTACTGTGGGATACGTTGTAGGATGTATTTGCGGTGCATTTGGTGCATTTGGACTATATTTGGATGGGGTTCCGATTTGGGTGTATTTTGGTGTTTCGTAACACCCAGAAAAGCTTCCTTTCCCGACAATTCCTTCCCAAAAAGGATCACGCATTCCCCAAAAGGAATACGTTTTATAATGATATAAAATTATGTCTAATGCATTATAATGAAAAAATGCATTAACATAATATTAATGAATATTAAAAAAACCCATTTAACTTGGAGGAAAAAAAACATTCGTATCGCAGAAACAAAATTGTTCCTTTCGCAAAAGGAATGCTCCTTCTGAGAAGTGAACGTTCTGTCCTTCATCTAACACCAAACATATAAATTTTACATCCCACAACATCAAATTATACATAAACATATGCAATACACTGATTTAAATGTAAGCATTAGCCTAGTTTAGTTGAACTAAAATTGATTTAAACTACATCAAAACATTCCTTTCGTAGAACAATCTTCCTTTCGCGAATTTGCGAAGTTCCTTTCGCGAAAGGAAGATTGTTCTACGAAAGGAAGGTTTTAAACCCGTTTTAAACATATAAATTTTACATCCCATAATATCAAATCATACATAAACATATGAAATACACTTATTTAACTGTAAGCATTAGTTTAGTTGAACTAAAATGGATTTAAACTACATCAAAACCTTCCTTTCGTAGAAAATCTTCCTTTCGCGAAAGGAAGGTTCCTTTCGCTGTTTAGCTGTTCCGCGCATATAGACAG